>JAODUP010000256.1:412500-722500 GCA_025642065.1 Paralvinella palmiformis | reverse complement strand
AATTTTGAATAAATGGCATGTTCGGTGGAGAAAACGTTGCCAGTTGCCTGGTTGGATGAAAAACTCCTTGTACTATATAAAATAAATTGTCCTGGTTCGATTTGAAAGGATGCACGCCATCTCTAATTCTCTGATACAATTATGTTTTAGCTATTATTTACAATAACACGAATCCATTGCTCCTCATTGCCAAATTAATCTGTTTCATATTTCGCGTGTTCTGATAATAATATCAATTGTAGGAGCTTGTAGGAAGACAACACATTGCTATACTGGTCCCACAATTTCCACATTGTATGTATGTTATATTAATATATTTTAACTTTCAATTCTCATTATTATTAGCAAGAATGGAAATTGTGAAAAAATAAATTACTTACTAACTATAATGCCACGGCCGAGTCGCGAACCCGGGACCTCATACACAGAATGACCATAACCATAAGTAAATAGTCTCACGCTCTACCTATATGGCCAAAGAAGTATCTGAAATGAAGTATATGTAAAGATAGCACAGTCTATCTTTACAAGTGTTTAACATGTTTTTATGTTATTTGCGGTAGATTTACGTTGACACACTTTATTATCATATGTTTTAGTCAGGTGTAGTAGTTTTTATAAAGTACAATAATTTAAGATTGTACGTTTTACGTGGAACGTGGACATTTTGTACTTCATCTGGTGACAGGTTTTGGTTGATTTTTATGGTCTATGGAGTGTTTTCTTTTCTGTTACCATAGTAATTAGGAAAAATATTCTGATTTAGTATAAAAGGCCAATTTTCTTAGAGCCTTCGATTTATGTATAAATCTACTGTTTTAATTGGCATTTCTGAAACTTGACATGTATGAATTTATGGTCTACCGATTGTTTGTTTTGGTTTAATGCCATTTTAACATATTAAAGAAATAAACCGTTATTACTGTCACGTATTCATCATGTCAGCATACACTTACCGAAATCCAGCCACAAGTACTTGTTGAAATTTAGTGTGGAGACCCCTGGCTGTCGCCGCAGGTAGACACTGGTGAGGCCATTATTTATATTAAGGGTATATATCCCTTTTTTAACCCGTATAAAGAACATTTACTGAGGACGTGAAAATGTTTAACTTTAAGTAATTCAAGAAGCATGATTTTAATGTCGGCTGTAAAAAAAAATACCAAAGAGATGAAGAAAGGTGGATAAAGTGAAAATAATTAATCAAAGGTCAGATACAAAAATTGTTTACGAAAAGCTAGCCGCCGCACCTACGTACATTTAAGATTTATTATAGCGAACATAATTTATTTATGTTTTTAGCCAAATCAATACGAACAAATGTTATTGGTCCAATTTTAAAAGTGTTTTATTCTTCCATATACTGTACATAATAGACATATATATATATATTATAATATTTTTTTCATGATACAATATACAGAGAGGTAACACTAATAACCTTATAGGTTGAGAACTCACGGCAATATTATACATTATTTGATATACAAGACAAGATTCTGTGATGCCCAACATGGATTTGTTCCAGGATGATCTTGTATGACATAGAACTGTGGACAGATATGTTGGGTTCTGGTGATCCAGTTGATGCCATCTATCTCGATTTCAGCAAAGCATTTGACACTCTACTGCACCAAAGATTGTTGAACAAACTGAAGGCGTACGGTATAGTCGGAGACACATATGACTGGATAAAAGCATTTTTGACTGGGCGTACCCATCGAGTCGTCGTCAACAGTAATCTGTCGTCGTGGCTGGAAGTGCTCAGTGGCATCCCACAGGGCAGTGTCATGGGACCAATATTGGTTGTACTGTTCATAAACGATCTCCCTGACATGGTCCGAAGTACAGTAGATAGATTGCTGACGACACTAAAATATATCGACGTGTCCTCACTGAACAAGACTGTATAGAGCTGCAAGCAGATCTTACAAGACTGGTAGATTGATCAAATAAGTGGCAGATGAAGTTTAATGCAGATAAATGCAAAGTCCTGCATCTAGGTCATAGTAACAAGAAGGCTGGTTATAAGATGAGGAGCGTCGAGCTGCAGTCAACTCCAATAGAAAAGGATCTAGGAGTGTTTGTTGACGATGCTCTCAAGTTCCGAGATCATGTATCTTACGCTGTAAACAAGGCCAGTAGACTACTGGGGCTCATCAGAACGACCTTCTCTTGTATTGATGAAGATACTCTACCGCGACTATTCACGACTTTTGTCAGACCCCACCTGGAGTATGGGAATATCATATGGCACCCCAGATATCGGATTGATAAGATACAAAGACTAAGTTAATACCTCACCTTAGACATCTATCATATGAAGAAAGGCTAAAACCCCTTAAATTACCATCACTGGATTTTAGACTTCGCCGTGGAGATATGATCCAAGTGTTCAAGATCATGAATGGGTTGGATCGGCTTGATCCTGAGATATTTTTTCTTAGAGCTGAAGGAAGATGTACCAGGGGGCACAAGGACAAGTTACTCGTGTGTCACAGTAGGCTTGAAATTCGCAAGAATGTATTCAGTCCAAGACTGGAATTCACTCTCCGCCACTACCCTCAATATATTTAAATCTGGGTTTGATAAACAGTGGCAGGCACTAAAATATGGAGCACCATAGGCGTGAAGAGCGGAATACCCGACAGGCTCACCCTTATATTAGGTAGTTTGATATCTAGATATCCAGATCAGATATATAACTGATATTGGGTTAGGTGTTACCTAAAAGAGGCGTAAAAAAGAGAGTGCAAGACATATAACAGTATTATAGACACAATGACCTAGTAGCGAGACGGGCCCCTCCCTGGTCTAACTGGTAGCGCGTTGGATCACAGATCACTACCACCTAGGATCGAATCTTGGGGTGGCCATATCTGAAAGGTGTTTCATTTTTCACTTCACTTCATTACCTTTGGAGGTCGCTCGGCCCTTTTAGCCTGCCATGTGCACAAAAGTGGCCGTAAAACATCAATCATCATCACTTAGTAGCGAAACAAACAATTTATCAATACAAGGAACACAAATGGAAAAGCTATATGTTATCGGAGTACACACTTTTCACATAGTGTATTCATGTATAATATCAACTAACTTTTCATATGGTTCTTCAATGCCGATCAAGACATGACCAATCAGTGACCAATAAAACCATTCAAAATTTTGGCGAGGCGTTAAATTATTATTTTCCCTTCAAGTGACAATTAAAGGATCTTTGATGTTCTTGTTGTTATTGTTTGAAGATTACTACAACCTTTCTAACGTTTTAGTCAGAAGCATATGAATACCTAATTATCATATCAACCAATTTAATAATTGACCAGAAGATAGTAACAATAAACATCTGTGTATTCAGCCTTAGCCATAATAGCTAATCCAGTTTAATAAGCTTTCGAGCCGTGATAGCGCAGTTAGTTAGAGTGTAGGACTCGTAGTCGAACGGTCGCGGGTTCGAGGCTCTGTGAGCTGCTATGCCGCCATGTGGCGACTGGTTCACTCACCCATAAGGAAAATGAGTACCTGACAGGACTAGATGGTTATGTGTTTGAGTAACGCTTTGCGCCTTTAATGGCAGCATACAACCCTTGGAGTTGAGATACGTGCTGGGTGGAAACAGGTCCGAGTCAGGGATAATAGTATTGTAAAGCGCATTAAAGCAGCTTCTACCTGAATAGGGCGCTATATAAATATCATATATTATTATTATAAGTCTGAGCGTTATGAAAGCCGTACAATGGAGTAAAATAATGCGATATCTTTCATCGTAAGAGAAGTGACGCGATTTTTCCAACTCCCATCTATTGTATACATTGCAACTAGCATGTGTACTTTCTAAAGGCGGTTTCAAGAAATGTATTAACGTCCAACCTATTAATTTCTGGTAAGCATCTCTCGTTAATATAATAACTCTACAGGGCCATATCTAATACTATGGGTACTGTTGTAGAATAGTGTGCATCACACAATGTTACTGAATAATACTCGATTTTCTTTGAATTGTTAACAGAGAATGGATGGTTTAGTATAACCCGGTAAGTTCTTTTTATGGCTGTTTTCCCCCCAAAAGATATCTGTTAGCCACGGATCACTAGAGCTGGTGTTCATATTGCAACGTACGTGTGCCTATTCTAACATATGTGTAGTATAGCTTGGCCGTAATGCTGGATTTCTAAAATCAAAAAGATCAATAATCAAGGTGCAACACGTTGTTTTCTCTCCCTAATACGGCAGCACCAGAAGAGTATGTTTATCTTTTTTGTTATTAAATATCACCACGAAGACAACGCGTCACCAAACGGAGAACATGCAATCATCTGAGCACCTGCTAAACGCGTGATCCTCAGTGCTTATCAACCTTAATTGAGACATTTAGTAACCACAGAAACTTGATATAATCTGATGAAACATCCCATCAATGCTGTAGCAGAATGCCTACCATCGTCGTCATGGAGAATCCCAAATAAAACGATATTTAACCAGAGACAAATCAGATTTAGCACCATTTTTATTACGAAATAGACACTTTCACACAGGTTTCTTCATCCGCTGTGCCTTAAATCGGGAAACCTTTCTTGTTGGCTTTTGACCTTGAGGAACATCCTCAGTTTTAGCAAGAAGGGGCTTTGTTGACACTTCTGCAGTCAAACCTTCACATCTAGCAGCAGCCTGTATTATGTCTACATCCTCCTGTTCATCTTCAATCGTTGAAACGGGTGGCAACTTTTCTAACACCGTGCCAGTAAATGGTTCAGGCTCACCGGGCTCACTACACATCTCCACAACATGGCGGGTTTGTTTCTGTAAGAAAAAATTAAACTAATTAACAAATACATTACAACAACATGGCCAATCATCATAAAACTACTACTATTAACAGTGATACATCAACAATAAAACAGTTTCATGGAATCAACTACATAAAACGAGAACAAGTTCAATGTAGATGACACAGAAAAAAAGATTAAGGTAGCATACAAATTTACATCAACATAACACATATCTATAAGTATTAAATACCGTATATACTCGTGCACAGACCACACTTTTGATACCACGAAATCGCCGCCAAAAGCGAGTGTGTCTTAATAGTTATACACAGGTCAAACTAAAAGGGAAGGCAACATTTGGCATAATTTAGGGGAAAATACAATAATATTGTTTTTCAACATTAACAATGAATATATGAACAAAAAACAAATTGTCCGTTGTCTTTTGAAGCCAAACTTAAATGTACTAACTGCCATGATTATTTACTCCGATGCTCTAATTAGTGATGTGACCACAAAGTGTAAAGTTCACAGGCC
Source organism: Paralvinella palmiformis (assembly GCA_025642065.1). Taxonomy (NCBI): domain Eukaryota; kingdom Metazoa; phylum Annelida; class Polychaeta; order Terebellida; family Alvinellidae; genus Paralvinella; species Paralvinella palmiformis. Next base: position 717,194 of record JAODUP010000256.1, on the reverse strand, counting down.
TCCAATGTCACCGGCTTAACGGGTGACAATATCAGCCCATGATCTTTAGATGTTCGGATTGATCACGTATATTCGGCTTTTGTAACAACACGTAACTGTTAATTCATCCATTCCTACATAGTTGCTAAGATTATCCAAACAGGTTAGTCTCAGTCACTCTATGGACTTTTTAGTGGACAATTTTATGTTGAGTTGTTGCACGTTCGAAGTCTAAAGATGTAATCATCACTAAAATGTATATTTTGGCACACCCAGTGAGTAGCGTGGTGTCGGCCTGTTGTTAAGTAATGATTTATGGGTAACGTAGTCAGGGTCAGACTGTCGCTGGTACCAAGGCCGTCTGGAAACGGCCAGCACGTAGTGATTTATTATCTAGAGGTGTCAAATGAACCCGGATGGCAATTAATCTGTTTACTACAGAGGAATCCAGAAAGCACAGGAATCCAGAAAAGTATGACAGCCTGATCCTACAAAAGGTCCGCACTATGACCAATATGGACGCCTTCATAAACTATTAGAGGCAGATGTTATTTTTGCTCTATCTAAGACATGTCATTACTATCGAAATGTGTGAGTGTGTAATTGAATGGAACAGTAAATGAGGCCATGCAAAGAATGACCATAGAAGCCACATCAAAGGAAAATGATTACAGCAAACAATGTGTTAATTACTTCCAAAGCTGACACATGGGAACTACTAATAAACTACTTCAAACAGCATTACGGAAACGAATGCACAGCAACAGACAATCTGAAGCAGCCGTTGTTACCTATCGTCACACAGTGGGTAAAAACAGACTGGTATTAAATCGACCCCGGCATTAATACCAAATCATTCAAGAAGTGCTCTATCAGTTATCACTTAGATGGCACGGAAGATGATATATTGTGGGATGAACGGCATGACAATTCTCACACTGATTCCGACGAAGAAGGCGACATGTATGATGACATGATGACACATGAACTGATACAACAGATGTTGAATCAAGATAGTGATGACGATGAATCTTATACACTGGTTCAACTCTAGTGGTGTTTATTGGTCCTAAAACCCGGTGCATCTTATACATGAGTGCGGCCTATACACGAGTATATATACGGTATGTAAATAACCATTATCTGATATAATAAAGGGTACAGTCTTCGATCAAGACAACTAAACATTTTCAACCAGTGTGTGTGGAGCAAATAATAAAACCAATGAAGTGTGACATAAAAAGCATACCATTTTCTGGATCTCTTCAGGATTCAGTTTAAATTTTTCCGAAGGTGCTTTCAAAATGGACTTCGGGATTTTTCCAAAGCAAGTATAAACATCAGCTGGTGACGTTAACAAAGGAACCTCTTCATCTTCCTGGTGGGTTTGTTCTTCTGCCTGTAAAACATGATTCAGTATTCATACAGAAACCAACCACATGAGTTATTTACCTAATCCACAACATGCTACACTATCACACAAACGCTGAATTATTCTTGATTGATGACTGATGTTTTACAGCCACTTTTGTGAACATGGTAGGCTAAATGGGCTGAGTGACCTCCAAAGGTAATGAAGCCTAGTCAAAGATGAAACACCCTTCAGATATGCCCATGCCAAGATTTGAACTCAGGTTATGGTGATCTGTGACATATTATTTGGGGTATTATTATGTTACATATTATTTGTACAGTGCCTTTGAATGGCTCCTGCTAGTAAGGGCGCTTTATTAAATATACATTATTATTATTATTATCTAATGTGCTACCAGTTAGACAGACTATGGGGGTGCCTCCACCCATAACTATGTATACACCAACAGAGTAATCATGATGAATATAATAAACAATCAAACACTTTCAAAACTTACTGCTTCACTAATACAAACCTCATTTTCTGCAGGAGGTGTTGACGTATGTGTAAATGTTATAATCTTTGATGGCTCAGCGGGGGAATCATTCGTTTCAGATACCATTTCTTCAGAGTATGCGTCCGATGGCTCAGAATCTGTATCCGACAGTTCGGGATCAGTATCTGGTGGTTCATGATCTCTGCTGGCCGTTGTATTATGTAAATCTTTCCACTTCACTTGTTTCTTTGTTTCACTCTCCGTAGGAGATGGGATGACAATCTTAGAAAAAGTCTCACTGCCTTCAGGCGTATGATCCATCCCATCCAACCTGGAGTTAATAACAGTAACAGATAAAGTAAATAATGTGTGAGTATCCAGAGATATAACCTGTAAACTACTAAAGTAGTTCATTTTGAATAGGTAATAAACATTCTACTGTAGTCTTGTGGAATAGAATGTTTTATACAGCTAAAATACATATTTATCTCTGAAAGTGTAGGATTTAGTTTGGACATTTTGTAGTGGTTGACATGGAGGAATCATTCTTTTGCAATAAATAAAACACAGGTAACCGCTGTTTCTTGAAAACATTCTAAGCAATTTTAGAAATAGAAAGCCCCAGTTAAAAGACAATTATTACACTGCTTTCACTCAACATTCTCAGTCAGTGAATCCATGAATTGGGAATCCATGACCTAGCCACATCTGAACTGAAACTGTGGTTTATCAGGTGACATAATAGTTGGTTCAGTGAATACAAGTTAAATCAACTACACATATTAATCAAACCTTTCAAAAACCGACTTATTACAACCAATAATTTAATTTAATTTTTATTCTGATATTTTAAACTGCTATCACTTTTTTTTCTATTTTAAAAACACAACGTCCACACATTTACGGTTTTGAATGAGTTCAAATAGGACTGTTTCCAATTGGATATATATTCATTATAACCTTAAGGTAGAACCACAGTTTAGGTCATACAAATATGGCATACAGACTCAGAAATATAACAAGATGCTAATGATGTATAAATGTGTTCTACAATACAAAAGAATATATGACCAGTACAAGTAAAAATTCAAGCATATAGTTAATTTTGTTAATCAAAAGAATCATGTGTCATGGCTGACCGCAATCATTTGTCACAATGAAGTATATAATTCTACTAACATTTTTGCTTGCATCTCATGATCTGGTTGGGTATCTGTTAAATTTAAAAACATGAAATTACACCCAGTTTCACTGTCTACACAACTTACAGGAATATTTCACGGTTTCTCTTTTCTTGCACTTCCAGTTCCTCGAGTCTCTGCCATAGAGCTTCAAAACTCTGTTCCATAGAGCTACCAGTCCCCTTTTCATGAGCATATTCATGATTCTGGTTGGCTTTTTCCATCTCAGCACGAATCTTACTCTTATGAGTCTTCACATTCCTTCTGTGCTGCTCTGTGGGTGAAACCAATAGTGTCGTCTACTAATAATGTTCAACAATCAACATTTATTTATCTAGTTACCTATAAGTATAACAGGTAAATCAGGGTTCATACACATTTTGACATATCAGATTCCAGGATCTTCCAATGTCAAATTCAAGGACCTTTTCAATGAATTCACGAACTTTTAATGTGCAAAGATACACCCATATTTTGGAAGAAGTGTAACGACTGAATTCCTGTATGCTTATGATTAGAAATATAGATCTATATGTCCAAATTCCAGGACTTTCAAGGACCTCTAAAAAAAATTCAGGACTTTTTCAAATTCCATGACTTTCCAGGACCTGTGCGAACCCTGTAAACATCCCACTTGGACACTTACATCACGCCCCATGTAACACATACAAAGCTAATAATTGATCAAAGTAGGTGTTTCAGATATGCCATACCAAGCCCGTGGAATAAAGTTCCGACACACAACGTGGACAAAAATCTAATTTAGAAGGCTACCAAACTTCACCTTGTCATTCCTCTAATAATAAATTCTGTTAGGTTTTATAATATGCTTTATGAAACACAACTTACATCATTAATTTCAATCTTTTACAATAATACTAATTATTTACTACATCAATGGTCATAATTTTTTTAATCTTAAAATATCTTATGTACAGCTTATTTTGTTTCTATTTGACTATCCATCCAGATTGTTTGTCTACATATTTATGTTAAAACATGCCAAGAGTTCAACAAGACCATTAATGCAACAGTGTAAGTGTCATCCCTAGCTTGCTAGCATACTCCCAATGTATGTATGCTTTCCCACTGCTCGGATTTTGGTTGAACTTTGAACTAACCTTTCACATAAAATTTTAAGCTAATTCCAGACAATGTGGGAGCTTATCCTAATGTTGATACAAGAAGTATTTTTTATGTTTTCCTAATTATAAATCAAAGTACCTTTGCTCATCATATTTGGTGCTCTCACTGATCAAAGAGTTGGCCATTGTTTACTAAATTCACCGTTACAGCAATTTTTCTTCCCCTAACCTAGACTTTTCTTGTTCATCACAGATGGCACCTTTTTTACATATGCAGACCTAACCGCTTCGTTAGCATTAGTATTACATTATAATAAATTCAGCTGAATCAAAATGAAAGTTTGCCGTGGAATGCTCCAGAAATGTGGTCAATTCAATTCCAGAATTGGAATTGCTTATTTAAAAAAAATAGAATTGGAATTTTCCCAGCCAAAAGAGTCATGCGATCACAAGAATATCTGATCATCTACAAGTATCTAAATGTACCTAACCTCTCCATGCCTTCTCTGTTTCTGGGTCATATTCCTCTTGTATTTCAATCAGATCAGATTTTTCCTGGAATAGTTTTAGACAAGTTACTTTAATCACTACAACGAAACTGGTGAAGAATATTCTAACGTTAATTCAATAAGTTAATGGCATAAACCTCATTGAACTACCTATGCTCATAAAAATAAAGAGTTCAGTAATAATATATTATGAGTTTTTAATATTTTTCATGCGGTTCACTATGTTCAAGAATGTCGGACGACATTTTCTGACACACACATTATAAATAACGTTTAAGTTGACGTCTTTTGTGTGTTTTTCTCCTAATGCCATGCTAATTATAAACTTAAGCAACTCGCACCACACACAGCCATAATATATTCATAAAACAAGAATGACACCAGTTTAGAATGTAGTTAAATACCTCTAAAATATCTTGTAATTCTGTTGTAAAGCTAAGCCTTGGTTCCAGGAGACATTTCTGTTTTTCCAAATCATTCATTTGTTTTTGTAGAGCTAGATTAAAAATAAATACTCATTAAAAACATTCTGCTATTGTGTTGATTATACATCAGTGAAGGTTAACAGAAACAGCATACTACCTGAGTGTTATTAATGATGCCAAAGTGTACATGTCCATGGGGAGGAGGGGGGAGGGAAATTTAAGTGCAAACAACAGTTAATGTCTAACACTTAACAGTGATTTTCCACAATAAGGCCACAGCACAATGATGGACCTCAAGCAAAAAGATGCAGAAAAAGAAAAATTGTTAAAGAGAAATTGGAAGTGATCAAGACCCAGAGTATCCCATGGTAATGTTCCAAATCCCCCCCAAATAAAACAAGACAGTCAACAGCTATTATATTTAGATAAGTTTGTATCATTACATGATCACAGAATCTAACACAGGAAGAAACTTATTGTGGGAGTTCAACTTACTTTTATAACCATTGCACATTTAAATAATAATATCTTAAAGTGAATTGTTTCTTTTAATCAAATCATAATCTCTATATTTTTCATTACCATTAATACCACGGTTACGAATGACAGTCTAACTAATTATTTTCTAATTGATTCTATTGTTTTCCTTATAGTTATGACTGTTACTACAATCGGAAGAGCTGAAATATATTTCCGCCGAGCAGCACTCCAGACTCGGTTATATGACCTTACTAACATGACCCGTGCCACGTCCAATAACTCACATTCAACTCTACGTTGAGCTATTTCTGAAGCTTGTTTGGCAGACCGTTCACAGAACCAGTTATCTCCAAGTAAGACCAGAATCTCATTAGTGTGTACCAAATATCCTGGCATGAAGGCCAATTTACCAAATGGTACCTGAAAAAATGGAATGAATTATACCATTTAATGAACATCCATACACTTTGCATCATATTTTGAAAATGTCATGTCTATTTCAAAAGTAGTTATTCACAGCAGGGATTATTGTTATTTTGTGTGTGTGTATGTTGTTACCATGCCCTTATAATAATCAAATTACAATTTACAAAGACGATAAACAATATAATAATACTTGTTTACACCAGCTCCCTGTCATATTGCTGTAAATGCTGCTCATAACTAATTATGTTAGCTTACGTTTTAAAGACTTCACAACGCCAATTTATAAGCAAAAATTAGCAGATGTGTGATCACTCACTTCATGAAAAGCCATTTCACACAATCACAGACAAATTACTGAATAAACCTCATTGTAACTAGTGTAATATGATATAATTTAATTATAATACAAACATTTGAAAAACAGCAACTACTTAATAGCAAAATTAGTGTGTAATAACAAGACTGCCACAACATAAATTAATAACATTGACAATGAGAACAGACAATAAAACAATATCATAAATCAGCTTGTAAATATTTAACCAACTGACCATAACATCATGTCTAACTTTATCCGGCAATGTCTTCAGCCGTTCACCAAGGACCACATAATCTGTTAAATATTTATTTCTGAAAGAAGTAAAGCCATTCACATTAAAACATCTTTAGACTAACTTAAAACTAAATATTTGTTATAAATAATGAAATCTTAAAATAATTTACATACTACATACTCTTTGGGGGATTTGCATAGATCTACCCTTTTTGTAAACGCAAAATGCTATTCGGTGAATACATCAGCCTATCTGGAAGGAACGTTGGCTTTCAAACTCTCCACTTCTAATATCATTCTTGTACCAAATTTAGTCAACAAATTGTAAAAATGCACATTTATTCCATTCATTCATTTGGTAACATCTTTTAAAAATATATAGTTAACATTATTCTCTCTAACAGAAGTATCATTATTTATTTTTTGGGTGAGGGTAAAGAGTGGAGTATCCATGCCTATGGAAGGTGAGTTACTCTGATTAAATATAAATAAGTCAATAATTGACAAGATGATGGGAAACTTCCATTTGACCATAATATATCATAGCACTATACCTCCAGAAGCTGGTGAAAAACAGCTTTGTCAGTGTCATGCTTATTAGAGATCAGTACAAACACTGGCATCACCAATTTAAATGTCCATAAATTTTAAAAACAACATATTCTAGCACATCTTGATAGATTTAGCAAAGCTATCACTGTGAATAAGAGGTGTTGAATAGATCATAATGAGGGAAGCTATTCTGTTCATGTTTTGATTGATTGGTATCTTTTGTTTCATGATCTATGATCATGAAACAGGGATAGCATACGAAACTGAGAGCACTTATTTCCAGTGTGGTCCCTTTTCATTGAGTGGCTGTTCATATCTCCCCTCCCCAAACAATCACGGGGCAGCATTACAAAAAGATGGAGGCAAAATATTGTAAGGGTGGTTACTACCAGATTGTATTACGTCATCAAAGGATCTTAACTTTCGCCCCTTTAAAAAAAAAAAATTCAGCATTGATGTGGTCAGCCATCCACAATGATGTTAGCTGAGAAATTAATCCCTGGGAAAGTGTTGACCTTTTGATGGGATCGAACCTGCGATCCTTGGTTGGTTAGGCTTTTAGCACAAAGTGGAACGTTCTTAACTGCTAGACCACCAGAACTCACTATGGATCAAACACAAAGTGGTGTAGTTTCTACTGGCAAATGTTTCACTACTTTCTGCAGGCTTGCCCATGCAACCAGGAATGGTGTGGGTGATGTGGAAACAATGACATGGATCAAGCATGTAATGATGTATGTTACTTTTGTTAGGGCTCACATCACACGGGGTGACTTGATCCAGCAATCAGAATGAGCCATGACCTGATCAGTCACCCAAAACGATATTACACAACTACTGAGGGGGAGAATGATGATATATAATACATATTTTGAAAACTAAAGCAGTAACTGAGTAAATATCCAGTCACTAAGTCTAAGAACAATAGTCTACAACTATCATAACTGACATTATGGACGGATACATCGGCCACCTAGCGAATGTTTAAATAATTATATTTATAGTCATAGTGGTAGTCGAAATAGATTGGCGAGTAAAACGCGTATATTATATAGATTATAGTAGCTGGTAATTCAATTATATTACATGACGTGTTCATTTTAATATTCTTACAGTGTGTCAAGCTTTTGTGTCGTTTCTTGCAGTGCTTTAATCTGTTCTTCCCTCAAACGTGCTGTGCTTCTGGTATCCATTGTGATTGTCATACTATTAGATCTAGATCTAAATAAAATATATTAAACCAAGTACACATCGTCAAAGTTTGGATTCGTAATCTTAGATGTCTAGCATAGTTATAACATGCATAAAATTTAGTAAAACCTCCGGATGCTGCGAGACACTTTCGATTAACACGCTCGTAAAGTAGTTCAATATGAAATCATCTTACCATTGGTTATTTAGTTTCGGAAATCTTCACTTTCTAGTTCGTTTGTTAATTCCTTGGTCGTTCACTACGCTGCGCCACTAGATCTATATTTTTTATTTGATTTATTTTGTACACTAATGTAAATACATATAATAACGCTGAAATACATAGATACTTTAAAGTACCGGGATAGCACAAGAAACTGAAAACACTTATTTCCATTGTGGTCCTGAAACATCTAACACAAGAGCTAGAATGATAATAAAACAAACTAGAAACAATACATTGTACTAGCAAATTGCTAGTAGCACCTAAACGTGTTTTAAAACTATAAGGTTTTTTGCGAACCAGCACCCCAAATGGATCGATATTATTATTGACATAAATTGCAGACATACTCTCCCCCTTAAAATACCAAATAATGTTCTGTATATATTATTAAAGTACACTACAACACGCTTATATACTGTTTATACGTTGATCACAAATGACAGCCATGTGCATTGTAAAGAAATTATCTAAATAATTTTACTTTAATACTGGAGGAATATATGTTTTGAAGCGACTGATAAGTATATTCCCTCTTGAATAAAGTGATTTAACATACCTCATGATATCATCATCATCCTGATGTTTGTCATGTATAATTACCCCTAAATATTCGTTAATTGTCACAAAAGTCAGAAGTACACCATTAAGGCAGAGAGTAGGTACAAATAAACCATTCAGTGAATTTGGTTTGAAACACATACACTTTGTCTTTTTCTCATTAAAAATAATATAATTTGAAACAGCAAAGTCAGCACATATATCAAGCAGTTCCTGGAGAGCTGTAGGTGAGGGAGCTATGATACAGGTATCATCCGCATACATTAAATGATTTATGATCATGCCATTCATACTACAACCAATATAACTCTGACTCAAGTTGCAACTGAGCTCATCCATCTATATATTAAACAACACAGGTGACATAATTCCACCCACTTCTGCATATAGTTTAGGCTTATAGCCTGTTAGCAGATAGTGACCTACCTAGGAACGCACTGTCATGTTGGAAGAATGCGTTTACCTGTTATTGGCTATATTTCCATCGACTCCAGGATTTATCTAACCTTGCTTTAAAGGCATTCACACTTGGGGCATTTACAACGTCAGCTGGGAGTTGATTCCATGCATTAGTTGTTCCTATGTAGGAACTTTTGTTGTACCCCTTTTACGCGTTCTTTGGCTAGTTTGAATGAATGCCCTCTGGTGGTTTGTGACTGATCTAATTTGATGTACTTGGCGTCTATATGATACATACCATGTGTATGTTTGTACATCTCTATCATATCGCCTCGTGTCCTACGGTAGTGAAAGCTTGGTAGCTTCAATTGTTTCAGCCTATCCTCGTATTCCCTCTCATGCAGGCCCCGAACTAACTTAGAGGCACGTCTTTGTACATTCTCAAGTAAGGTTATGTCTTTTTGTTGTGGAGGGGCCTCCGGCTGCATTACCATACTTGAGGTGGGGTCGAACCAGTGATGTATATAGTCTGGTCACAGACTCAGCATCAAAATAGGAATATGTCCTGCGTATCAAGCCCAGTATTTGGTTTCCTTTGTTAACCTGTTTTTCACAGTGTTGACTGAAGTTTAATTCATGGTCCATATGGATACCCAGATCTTTTTCCAGTTTTACCTCATGTAGTTCTACTGATTTTCCGCATTGGGTCATAGAATACTTTTGGTGCGACTACTTATGGTATCATATTCTGGTATTTGGGGATAGCTGAATGTGTTATCTATATTTTCCAATGAAAAGAAATGTCCAGTCATAATATATATATATATATATATATATATATATATATACGTGTGTGTGTGTGTGTGTGCGTGTGCGTGTGTGTGTGTGTGTGATCATTTCCCTTTCTTTAGTATAACTTAAGTATAATTTATATTTAATACGTTGTCTTTTAATTGTAAAGGTTTAAGGTCTTCTTATGGTGTCATAGACAATTACCTTAATAGCGGAAACTGTGATATAATGTTTGTTTGTGAACATTGGCTTACTGAACAAGAACTGGCATCTTTTAAACAGCGCTTCAGTGGTGACAATCGATGGACTCACATGAAATACAGAAGAACTGTTAGTTGGTCATCCACATGGTGGTATAGGATCCATAGCCAATAGACTGAATAATATTACATATAAACCCATGATGGTAAAATATTATTGTCATTGTTTGGGATTTATTTACCATATTATAATAGTCATAATGACCAAACTCAGCTATACAGTGAGACACTGGACATTTTACAGTCGGCAGTTGATTGTATGGAGCCCTCTCCGATGATGGTCGTCGGCGATATGAATACTAACCTGCTGAGACACGCCCAACTCTCAAGGTACTGATACAGATAACATCCATACAACAAGCATAGCAATATATTATATGATTTTTGGAGAAATAATGAACTCCACATGTAATGAATGATAAGGTCATGTCTGTTACCATGGTTACAAATTACATCAATAAATTATCTTATACATGCTCTTGGCTCTAGAATTATCAGACATGTCAGTGTCATGTTTTCTCTGTGTCTTAAATATGGTATTGTACCTAATAATTATGTTGAGGCTTACTCGTACCTTTACTTAAGTAGCCTACCTTAGATCCTACATTACCACAACAGTATCTGCCTGTTACTGTATCTAGTACTTTATCGAAGCTTCTTGAATTGTATATATTCGATGTGTCCGGTTATCATGAATTTAGTGATTTACAATTTGGATTTGTTGCCGGTAGATGCTCCAATATGTCCACATTATTGCCCAATGATGTTATTACGTATTGTAGAAAACATGGCTCACCAATTTACACGTGTTCATTGGACGCAGAGGGACAGTGTGCCGTATGCTATCGTATTTTAAAAGGCAATAAATGTTATACCTGATCATTGTTGGGTGATGATGGTGAAATGGTATCGTTCTATGTCTGTACAGGTTAGATAGGGTTCGAAATTGAGCGAACCAATTAAAGTTTGCAAAGGAACACGCCAAGGGAGGGGCTATCCTCACTATTCCTGTTTAACCTTTTTTTTATCAAGATTTCATCAATGAACTATCACAATCTACAGATGGTATTAGTATTAATAATGTATCTTTTAATGTATTTTGCTACGCTGAAGATTTAATGTTGACTTGCAACATTTAATTGATGTTGCAAACAAAATATAGCGCAGAGTATGGTTTGCGGTTTAATCCATCAAAAACTGAATGTACCATATTTGGTAATTGTAATTTAGATCCACATCCTGAATGGAAGCTCAACGATGTAAAACTTTCAGAAAGTGATAGTGTGAACTATTTAGATGTCTCATTATCTCACACTAAGCCAAATGTACATTTTGATAATGGAATAAGTGCGTGTAGGAGGGCGTATTATGCCATACAAGGCGCTGGTTTTAATAACAATAACTCAGATATTGATACTTTGTCCTATGTTTGGAAGGCGGCAATTATATTTGTTTTAACATATTGTTGTAATTTTATGTATATAAGTAAAAGGGCGTTAAGCAACATGGAAAAGTTACAGACAAAATTATTTAAAGCCAGCACAGGTCTACACAAATACTGCAAAGGGACACCTGTTCTGAAAGCACTGAATGTAAATAAGATAGAAACGACTGTCGAAATAAGTACAATAGGTTTGATGCACGCCATATTTTATCATTTTATTCTCATTTTTTAAATATGTACGTCCGTGGCAAGCTAGTTGGTCACACTGATCTTATCGTCAGAGTAAAAACTATTTGTAAGTAACTTTTTAAAATTTCTTATTGATAAACGTTATGCTGACAAAATAAGAATTCATTTAAAGGGAGTCCACCCACAGAAAATATTTTTAAAATGTGTAATGCTTAGAACAGTAACCAAAAATTCCACAATAATAATCACGAAATATACCTGATATCATAGATATAGGGAAATAATCCAAATCACCGGAGGGCCGATGTTACGGCTGCACCGGAAGCCAGATTCGAAGGCGGGAAGGAGAAAACTGAAATGCTCTGACGTCACATGGGCGCTCTCTAGACTGACGTGGATTATAGTTTCTCTTGAGCGTTAATTTCTAAGCCATTTTGAATCATCTTCCTCTTGTCAGTTTCCTTCTGGCTCAAACTGATATGGTTGTATATCATTCATGACGTAATTTTAACAAGATAGTGCCGTTTAGTTATGGAATAATTCTTTGCTCACACTTGTTTAGATGCTTTTGTCCGGGCTCTACAGAGTTCAGGTCAACCGGATGCGTTGAAGTGACGTCAGCATTTAGGAGCTTCCGGTCTCTGTCTAGCTTCAAAATGGCGGCGCTCAAAGGCCATTAAAAGTTGATTAATCAGCATTTTGAACCGGATTATTTAATATGTGAGTGATCGTTTACACATTTTGACATTATTTTTTATATTTATGAGTATAGCTGTAGTATTCCTGAAAATTTGAAATGAAGGTGGACTATCCCTTTAAAGAGGCTTTACATTCTAGAAGTATAGCTGTAGTAGTCCTGAAATTTTGAAATGAAGGTGGACTATCCCTTTAAAGAAGCATTACATGGTAGAAGATGGGTTGGCAGACAGTGTAAGGCAGCTATTGTCGAGCCGTGACACTTACGATCGTGATGCATTAAATATGTTGTTGATGTCATTTTAATGTTGACACATCATATTGTATTATGGTATATTTTAACCTAATATATTTGTGATTTGTTATATTTCAACTTTATGCATAACAAGTTTTTACTGCTAGTTATCCCGTTAATTTTTATGTATGGTGCTGATCGCTTTATACAGATACTATATTGTTGAATATTATGTACGCAGTGCATGTGTATTCTATGTATTCTTCTTTTGGAGGCTCAATATTTGTTATCAGGCTGGATAAACTGGTAGTCATTAGAGATATCTGGTAGTCCACAAATATCCCTAATAACTAAAATTTGTATGTCTCTATATGATAATAATATTCAATAGCAACTATTAACAATAAACTGGTGTAACGTATAACTAATTCACTCCGATAAACTGCTCCCCAGTGTCATTTTTTTTAAATATTTTGGTAAGTAGGCGTCGTTGTCGAAGATTATATTTGGTGGTAACCCGTCGGACTATCGCGGACGCCAGTGTCAGTAGTCCGACCGAATTTCTAATAGTCCTCGTACTACAAGACTACCACTATTTCGATCCATGCCTTAAAGTATAAAATTTGCAGAGCTTTAAGCATTTATAGCACTAAAACAACTTAGTACAGATATAAAAATTGTGTCACACATAGAGGACATATAACCAGGCATTGTTAGTTGCATATATTTTTAACAGTGTTAAACCAATATATATAAAAGCCTGACACTGTGGAATGCATATATTTTATACCGTCTGGTTTATAGCTACGAGTTACCTGACAGGTTCGAACGAGGCGCATTCCGGATTATGCAACACTTGCGGGATATTACGCCTAATGTTGTGCTATTATTGGTAATTGGCGAAAAATGGTACATACTCAAAGGAAACTCACCTATGCCAAAAAGTGGAACAAGATATAGTGCATACTATTGCGCAATATCACGCCATCGGGAATATGATATGTCGTCCTTGCCCAAGTTAAACGACATATTTGGCGCATAGCTGTATCACCGATCTGAAGATGGTGAAGCCGACCCTGGACCATGACTTAATCAACATGTTTAGACATCAGCTATGAGAAGCTCGAAACATTACGAACACATTTAAAGTAATCGCCACATGACGGCATTGCAGCTCCCGGGGCCTCGAACCCGTGACCCTTCGGCTACGAGTCGTACGCTCTAACTAACTTCGCCATTAAGTCTCGATAGGGCAGATATATCATAAACCAGAATCGCAGTTATCGCTTTGAAATTCGAGTAATAATTATATTGACGAATATCTTGTAATTGGTTTATATCGATGTAGCATCTGTATGAGAGTTTATAGGTTTTTTCTAAATACTGTCACTATCAAGAGTTGAACTTTTTATCTAAGTGTTATCGGCAGTTAAATTATATTGTACTATCCTACGCTAAGATATGTAGTACATCATTTTCCCTGTCTGCTTTAAATAGGAGTTACGTACTTTAGAGTATTGAATAAACCTAATGGGCAAAGTTTTTAGTAGCCAAAATATGATTATGACGAGAAAACAAACGTCCCTATAGCCTAGTGGATAAGAGCGTCGAGCTTTCTTACTCGTCATGCTGTGCGGGGGGTTCGAATCCCAACCGTGTCGTTAAAGTAGAAGGAGTTTTTCATCCAACCAGGCAGCTGGCAATGTTTTTTTCACCGAATATGCCATATATTGTAAATTCTAAATTTATTTAGAATTAGTCCCGGTGGTGAAGCAGTAAATTACAGACCATATGCGTCTTCCTCATTTGAGGTAGTTAAGCCACGTAAAATAACTGCCATTTCGGCCATTATTAATATTATTGCGTTGTTGCTGTTACTATTATTATTATTATTATTATTATTATTATTATACTTTAATCTCAATAACATTATTTATTCTATTACTACATCTGTCGGAAAAGAATTAAGTTCAGTGTGAGATGGCACTCCATCTAAGTATTTTGGATATAATGAAATAGCAACTCTTGTATGTGTGCATTAAATGATAGCAGGACATATCACGTGTGTATATAACAACAACAAGTGTAGTCGTATGACTGTTCAGGATTCGTTATCGTATATTGCAGAAGAGGAAAAACAGGTTGTCGTTTCTGTTCTGTTTCTAACAATATTAACATCGTACCCGGACTATGAGTTTGCCCAACCCCTTCACTAGGTGCGCCACTGAGTTCGATTCTTTTCGAGGATATTGGCGCAATAGAAGTTTTGTGATTATTATTATTTTCTTCGGGTGTTGTCTGGAATAAGCATCACACATCTCCATCTAAGAGCTGGATGCCAGAATTGAATTATAAACTGGTACGCAATGGACTTGTTTATTCAAAGAAATAATTTGATTTAGAAAATTCGTGTTGCAGCGATTGCAGCACATTGAAACTTACTAATTGATTCAGGTTCTCTGTGAGCGGAGGGAAACATATAATGGATGAAGCTTTTAAGAGTTGTTTTGACGTCTCAGCCACCATTTATCAAATAATGGCCTTTTCGTACAGAGTGATTTCTTTCATGATTGCACTTGCCATGCTATTTAACATTTGTCATTTCTCCTTCTCTTCCGAAAGTGATACATTGATTACATGTTCATGGTTCATTATGTCACTTCCGCCATCTGACAACATCTGTGGAACCGCCATCACGCGAGCCGGAAGTAAATGACGGGAAGATTTAAAGCTTACCGAGTCAAGGGAGTTATCGGCGATCGATCTTAAAGCTGGAATGAAGACCAGCTGTTGCGAATCTCTGTCCAACACACACACACATTCTTATCAATATATCACGAGGGGTGGCGGTGTCATTGTTAGAGGAAGTGTAACAATTCCTCGTATATTTGACACATACAGTATTTGATATTCGGCTTCACATTGCCCTTTGTTTGTGGGAATTAGCCATTCTTTGACACGTAGACCTAGAAGGAGCAATAGTATGTCCTAGCATAATAAAATGCCCATTAAAAAAATAAACCTTAGCACATGGATTCTGGATATTCTGGATATTTTGTTCATGGGAAGTAGTTCGCAACTTGCCCTAACTGCCGTTTTTATTTTCACGAACTTAGTTCTTCCAAGAGGTTTGAGTACTTAAAAAAGTTCTGCCACACACGCGCGCGTGCGTGTCTGTGATTTGTTTGTTTCTTTGTTTAGTAGAAAACATACCCGCAGGGGGGGGGGGACCATTTCCACGAGTCGTAGCCACGAGTTTTGTGTTACAGAGCGGCGAGCTGGTGGGCCACCGTGAGTGATGTAATCGTAACATCATGCGATTCCCAATATGTCGGGTGTTAAGCATTAAATGACTAGATTATCGTTACCTAGCCGATGTTGGTCTCAGTAACAAACCGAGTGACCATCACAAGTCATTGGTACAGCGGAATTACTGACGGTAGAACCAATCAGCTCTATGTCTCATCGGATATCTCCACATTTGTTGTTTTGGCTTAGCCTGATGCTGGCTTACAGTAGTACCACGGCCAACCAAGGAAGTGAACTCAACCAAAGACGAGAGCAGGCTTATAAAGTATTGGATGATAATCATGGCACCGGAGATTGGCTGTATGAGATCCGTACGCGCTCGAAGATCCATTGTTCACTAATGTGCTTAGAATGTGCCGGCTGTCGGGGCTGTAATTACGAATCAGCCAGCAAAAGGTGCACGTTTATTCAGAGCGGAAACTCTCAGCCAAGGAATGGACTCGCCTACATGTACAAACTGCTCAGTAAGTGATTGTATTCATTCGGGTTTCTATATCTGAACTGCCCAGGTAGCTAATTCCAATTGCAGAAATTTACTTACGACAGAAAAACAATTATTGATTATTTCGCATTCAAAGCAAACCTCAATTTAATTTAAGAATGCCCCCTATGAAGTAGGAATTGAACAAATAAATTAACATACACATAATTTACATGGGAGTGCATTATTTCCGAGCTGCTGACACGATTTTTAAATCATATTATATAACATGCCTTGCAATTAGGAATGAACTAGGTGTGCAGTTGTAACAGGTGCACCTCAGATAAACAACTTTTCAAACCTGTTCATCTGCTACTGATATTTCAGATAAGCCGCATTCCTTCAAATCGACGAATCAGAACAACACCAAGATTTATATTGCCAAAATAACAAACACATTGCATTTGAATTTGTGCAGTTTAAAAAAAACTGGTAGTGCGGTTGGCAACAGATCTATAGCACCTGGGTTCAAACCCCGGCCGGGCTATATCAGAAGGGTGTTTCACCTTTCACTTCGCCTCATTACCGTTGGGGGTCGCTCGGCTCATTTTGTCTACCTTGTGCACAAAATGGGCCGTAAAACGACAATATTTGCATTTACCTAACTATGTTTATCCCAAATATAATTAACAAGATGGATAACTCATTTTTAATAAGGAATAAAGTTTTATCTTTTATTTTAATTTCCTGGTAAAATTTTGAATGTACAAAGATTTCCATCGTTTTAAAGGAAAATACAGCAAAACATTCAACAAAATCCCCAACAAATTTAATTAAACATATCTGACCAGATTTTAGTTAACTTAAACATATACCTATATTTTCTAACACCTTAATTAAGGTGTTAAACATGTCTATCAACAATCCTTTTACTGTTGTCCTACTGTAACGTCTTCAGATCCTTATACACGTGACTGCGAGGATATTTGGGAAAGCGGCATTACGGCAAATGGAGTTTACGCTATTACAGTAAACCAGACCGGAACTAGACATAAGGTCAAGGTCTTCTGTGAGTTTAGTAACGGAAATATTTGGACGGTAAGTGGTATCTATCAGACGTTTGATCGTAGTACAGTAAAACAGACCGGAACTGAACAGACGGTTAAGGTTTTCTGTGAGTTTACTAACGGAAAGGTTTGGACGGTAAGTTGTACAGATAGTACAGATATCCCACACATCTATAAGGTCCACTGCATTACAACTCCGAATTCTAGTGTCTGGGATATTACATTCACCCTTAATCATCTTATTACCATCGATAGTGAGTGAGTGCGCGAGTGAGTGAGTGAGTGAGTGAGTGAGTGAGTGAGTGAGTAAAAGAATTACATAGAAAAACGTTAAATTCAAGGGGGCGTAATGAGCAAGAGAGAGAGAGAGAGAGAGAGAGAGAGAGATTTGTTGAATGCAATAAAAGGACATATTCGTTCAATTTGCTTTCGTTTCATTGTTTTTACATAAGATGACATATAATATATCTCAACTAAATCAGTATCTATTCACAGATTTTATTGAAGAGAACGAACGATTCTTTGCTGTTTGGAGACCGTAACTGGGCCGAATACAGGGCAGGCTTTGGTGAACCACATGGAAGTTTCTATCTGGGTAACTATCGTCTGCTATGTAACCTTTGATCTAAAAGCAATAACAATCATTTAGTTCAACACACTGACAATTAAATAAGGTTTGATGAGGATAAGAGAATAATTGCGTCCCTCGAATAAACCAACCTCAGATCACGTATATCTTTTACATCCCCTCAACAATGTCGCCCTTACTTCTTACATTCTAACACAAGTATATGTAAAGAGCATTTCAAAGATGGCTTTCATCGTCTACGCACTGGGCTTACTGCAAATTATGTTTGTATATCTGTGTTCTAATGTCTTATGCAAGTGTGTCCGTCTTTCAGGTAATGAAAACTTACACGACTTGACCACGAATAATGGTCTTAATTTCGCCCTGAGAATTGAGTTGACAGATAACTTCGGACTCTCGCTGTATGCCGATTACGAATATTTCGCTGTACAAGACGAGGGCTCCAAGTACTTGTTGACACTAGGATTACCCATGAACACGAGTACTCTAGGTGAAAACTCTGGTCGTGTAGCAGCACAGTAAAATTCTGGGAAATCGATTCCGTGTGCGTCGGTGCGTGCGAGTGCGTGCGTGCGCGAGTGCAGGTCATAAGGAGCCCATATTAGTTAGTATACACGAATGTTTTAACTGTCGTTGTCGTCTATTTAACAGGTGATAGCTTTGGCAAATGTAATGGCATGATGTTTTCCACCATTGATAATGACAACGATCCACTAACGAGTGCTAACTGTGCCCAGATTAATTCCGGTGGCTGGTGGTATTGGGGCTGCAGCTTCTGTAAACTGATGGCGGGATATGGGCCCAATTACAGCTCGCTTAGACGTATTTCGTGGAGAACTTGGCCCAGAAGTAACGTCTACTTCGGCTACGCCGCCATGATGCTGAGGAGAAACGTATCCGGCTAAGGATCGATGTGTCAACTGTTCGCTTTTTGGAACCGAACCATTTCGTAGCTTAGCTGGTCAGAATCAGACGTGGGGTCAATTCCATGTTGTCAATTCCAATTCCACTCAATTCTATTTGGTCCATTCCAATTCCACATCAAATTGATCAATTCCAATTCAATTCCAAATTTATCAACTCCAATTCCTTTTTTTAAATAAGCAATTCCAGTTACGGAATTGACCTCGGTGTGACTGGAAATTGGAAAGTGGAGCACGTTCTGGTAATCAAACGTAGTCTTTGAAATAACTGATTGGTTCAAATGGGAAATGGCAATTAAGTTGCTCTTCTTGAAACGCTCTAACGAAATGTTGCTAATTATTTTGTTATATTTAATGAGCCGATATTAGAACATTATCATAATGAGAATGGATAGTTATAAATACTTAAAGAAGGGGGTCTTTCTTACTGTCGAAATTGGTTGCCTACTATTTACATGATGGTGGTGGTGGTGGTGATGGTGGTCTTGGTGATGATGATGATGTACAAAATATCTAGAAATCACAATCTTCGTGTGCTAATATATGTTAAACAATTATTACATAAGGGATGTAAATTTTAATATGATTCGACGCCGAAATGTTTTTGATAATGCTAAATTACATCACGTATGATCAGCAAACTCAAGGACTACGGGGCGGAGGGGGAGTAATCTAATGCAGTGACCTCTAAATTCCATAACTATAGCTAGAATTCCTTTACTCTTTGTCTATCCCTGGCTGACTGGATCCGGACAATCTCAGAATGAAATTAGATCAAATGTAACAAGAACATTTTTCATTGTTCGGACGGAGCCGAACCCAGGTCCGATAGTCTGGAATAATCCACACTATCGGTTACGTTAAGGAGATGCTTCTGTAGATAATTAACGACCAGATTATATTTATCATTCCGACTGAGAGTTATCATGATTAAAACATTTAACGACAATAACAAAATAAAGATACTATAATACAACAATATCAACAACAGCAATGGCTGTAGCAGCAGTAAAAACAACAATAACAACAACAACAACAAGAAAACAACAATAATAATAATAATGCGTAATAATATCTCACAACTAACAACATTTTGTTGTTATATGAATATTTATGTTTCATATTTATTGTTTATATAGATTGTAATGTGTCTAAACAAAGTAAACTCTTCTATTTACTTATAACACATAACACACGCACGCACACACGCACATAAACAAACACACCTGTGCTTCAATAATGCAGAGCAAACATTTGCTAACATGTTCACACATGACTAACGACATTTTAGTTGACACCTGATATTATGCTGATTTCACTCAGTTATAAAATTGGCCGATTTCACGCTGTACTGCAATAATAACAATGGCGGAAATGGCAGTTATCTTATGCGGCTTAACTACCTCAAATGAGGAGAATCGCATATGGTCTGTAATTTTCAGCTTCACCGCGGTGACTACTTCTAAATTAATTTAGTATATGGCCTATTCGTCGGAGAAAACCTCGCCAGTTGCCTGGTTGGATGGAAAACCCCTCCCTACTATAGTGCCACGGTCGGGATTTGAACATTCGACCTCCCGTGGAGCATGACGATGATTAAGAGTCTCACGCTCATACCCACTAGGCAAGAATAAATTATAAATATAAACTTCTTCTTTACAAATTGGTTTCGAGCTCTTCTTTTGGTGGAACAAATTGAGTATCATTTTGGTGTTTTCTTAAAAGAATTTATTTTTGCATTTAATTTGGAATAATTTCCTCTTTTCTCGTATCACACCCTTTTATTAGTTTCTAATTATTGATGACCGTTCATATATATATATATATATATATATATATATATATATATACTGATAATCTTGCTTGCTTTATGTACGCTTCAGATGTTATCTGTATATTATTATGATGGAAACAAAACATATACAGTGGTCAGTGTGTTAAAATGATAAATGATAAAAGTTTTAAATATATCACGAACACGCAGCTAAAATAATTTGATATTAATGCTGCTCATAAACAGCAGATTTGCGAGTATAAAAACTAAAAGTATCAAGTATATTTTAAACGGAAATCGATTGCACTGTGTGTGTGTGTGTGTGTGTGTGTAGGTTTTTGTGACCCAATAAATTAATCTCCGGAAAGGTTTCAACTCTTTTACGGGATCGAAGCGATCATCCTTATCGGTTACGATAAACAAATCTGTTGAAATCCGAATATTGAACAGCGGGTTATTTTATATGTAACTCTACTTAACATGAGATACTTTGTTGTGAGAATCCATCTATTCAATGCACCTGGATAAATTCAGCCCATTAATTTATGATATGACCTTTAATGAACACATTCCTTTTAAATACATCTAGCCATTCTCACGTAACAAATTATATTCCAACCACCTGCATCAGAGTTGTGGCAATCGTAATCGATTACATCCGGGATAACGCATATCTGTCGGGCCATCGGTTGCACATCGTGGTAGGCATCGTGAAGAAAAAGTACATATTAGCACTGACCTATATCAGTGTTGGAAATAAGAGCCGTATGCCCGGGGCTGACACTTCTTGACCCGGGCGTTCATCTTTCTATAGTTGCCGGCCCGGTGGTCCTGCTGATATTCAACCTATTCTACGTTTCGCACGGCAAATAAAACGGTTAAAATAATAAGAAACAATAATTTATTCAATGAACAAACCCAGATCTTTATTTCTCATTTTCAACATGTTGTTTTCCTGCAAATGAAGGCGGAAGTGAACTTGAGTCTCATCAAGCGTCCGCGGATGTCGTTGTGTTTACGTTTTACACATGCTCTTGTTGACATCTGAAGCTTTGGCACGGCGATGGTGATTGGCCAAATATCAATGGAATCGCCTCTTTCAACCAATCAGCAATCTTTTTACAAACATGGCTCTGGTAGTCGATTGAACCTCCCGAAAGAAGATATTTAATTTTATGCTGAAATAAAGATGGATGTTCAATAACTAAATCATTAGTTGCTTTGTATTTCACATGGTAAAAATAAGTTTAGAGCTACTGGGGTTTTTCTTGACCTCTCCACACCTACATTTGTAAACCCATTTCCATTGACAATTATTCACCCCATCATGCATAAATGATCAACTATTATGCCACCTAGCCCCTGTACTAGTATTTTAGCCTTTACATTGCCCCCAACTGTTTGCGTGCACGCCCAGCTTGCTTTGCAGTTTCTGGGCTGCTATTCTCTTGCAGCACATGTGCCGGGAACTTTTCATCAGGCCTGACAACTTTTAAGACTTGTCATCCCTGGTGTCTGGTGATTTTTACGGAATTTCCAACACTGCCTATTAACATGCATATTTAACTGGACTGCTATTGCCATATCCCTGAGTATACCGGCACTTGATGCCACAGCCGCCATGTTGATGTATGTCACTTGCTCTGAGCGAACCCATTCAGTTGTGTGTGTTTGAGTTCGATAAGTGAATATAATCGCTGATAATGATTTGCTACTGGGCTTTTGGCTGCTCAAATCGACAATCTGCAAAACTACGCACAGAGCTTGGGATATCGTTCATCAAATTAAAATTTTCTGACTTGTAGTTTTATAAATTTAAGAATTTAGGAGTAAAAATACGTCGGTGCAGCGTTGACTCGGTGTTGATGTTGACTTTCGACACTGTTGTTTACATCAAATAGCAGTCAGTAGCTTACGCTCAAGAACAGTCGAAGTGATGTGAATCTCCATTTATGGTTGATTTTATCTTGTCGAATAATTGCGGGGTTTTAAATGTTATAAATATATTTCAACACATATGAGTATTACAATAGTGATAACAACTTTTTTTTAATTATTATTATCAAACGAAACTATGTTATATATCATTAGAAAGGGCTTTACAGAGGTAAAGGTTTGGTGCATGAATTATTGTCATATGACCAATGTAGCCAACTTAACTGCTTTTTGAGGATACTGTCCTTGGGATTTTTTCTGCCACAACAATTCACATATCTATCACCATAATTCTACCAGAAATTAAACCATAAATAGTCACTTAATAAGTATATATTTCTTATCAAGCACTCATCCATTTTTGCTAATAAACCTATTAAATAAAGTATATTGTTTAGTTTTTTTCTGATATGAACCTGATGTGAGTCTCGAATGGCATGGAAATTTAATGTAGCACCACAACTGATGTTTTTAATAAACACACATTCACCAACACAGCCAATCAGTTGCAGTACTGTCCGACATCTTGAACATCTCTCTCAATCCGTCAACAACCGTTCTCTCTCCACGAATTAGAGTTAGATGGAATAGTCCTCCATTTCAATCTACAACAATGGTCGGTGTAGTCGTGACTAAGGAATAACACTCGTGATATTGTTTGTCAATTTAGGGTTAAGTTGCTTCAAAGAATTTACCCTTTTCACTCGTTTTTCATTTCAAAACGCCCTCGATACGAGCAGAGTCGTGAATCCATTGCGTACGGTAACAGTGGTTAAGTTCGGTTACTGTGGCACGCAATGGTGAAATGCTACTGCACCGGCCTCCATTTTAAAAATTAATTATTAATTTTCAGCGTAATTGGTTTGAATCTACACGTGATATATCTATCTATTATATTGACTTGTTTTATTTTCTTATTCACTATATCAGCACGCGGAAACATGGAGAAGAACAAATAGAATATATATATATATATATATATATATATATATATATATATATATATTATATTATATTTTATCTATGTATATATTCAAAATACATTTATAATATTACATATATTTGATATCTTTATAATGATAAATGACAAATTTATTTATTCCCAATATATATATATATATATATATATATATATATATATATATATATATATATCCCCTCAATACGAAACTATTGTCAATCTTGTTAAATCGTTACTCAGCCCTATGCAAGGTACATCCTATATCAATAATTTTGATAATGGAATACTAAACATTTTCATGATACATCTTTGTAAAGATTAAGCTGATCAGTTTTTGGTGTTACGGGTTTTTTTTCCGATTAAATTATAGAAGAAAGGTGTAAAAAGACTTACTGGTCTATGATTTTTCAAGATTTATTTTTTTAAACCAATAACTGTAGCGATTTTTATTTCATTAGCAACTATAAGAATTTCGAAATATCTGTTTATTATATGTGTGGTTGATTTAGTAATGTTATCTAGTGTTTCTTAAGTAATTTAGTAGAAATATGATCTTGACCATAACCAGATTATGGTTTTAATTTATTGGCTATCAAGAGAATATTAGAAGATAGCACGAGTTCTATAAACATGTTATTTATTACTGATCTGGGCATATAATCTCTAAAGTTTTTACTTGATGGTTTGACGTTTTGACTGGCTTTCATTCCAATTTTAGAAACAAGAATGTATTGTTAACTTTTCCTACAGTCCATCTAGGGATGGTCCATGTTTTCTTGATATATTCTGTTTATCTAATTTCTTCTAAACAATTTCTGAAATATTTAATTTTCATTGCTCGTTTAAATCCATTGAACATATTGTCGTATTGTTTAAATTCGGTTGGTTAAAGTAATTTTCAGAAAATAATTTACTTTGAGGAAATTAAGAGAACCTTGATGAATCTAGTCTCTCTTCTTTAAAATGTATGATTTTGAGGTTTAAAATGCAACTTTGTATAAATGGTAGAATTCATTACATATGATTCATTTGGGACATATTATTTCCAGGATATGGTGAAAGTCAATTTGATTTAGAATTTCTTTAAATTTATTGATATTGTTTTCTCTTACTTTATTTGTTGAAATTGTTTTGTTTTTGCTTTTAATCTTACTTACATGAAAGGTTGCAAAATGATCGGCAACACCCGTGATTACAATTCCCTAAATAGCTAATTTGGATAAATTATTTGTATTAATGTGAGCCATGTAATTTGTATATTTATAAGTAAAGTTTTAAGGTTCGTAGTAATCACAAGTAATTCCGCCGTGGCCGGTACCGAGCCTGGATGAAAAAGGGAGGATGGTTGAGCGTGGGACATCCCCACCTCGTAAAAACAATTAATCGCTACAGAAACGTTGACAACAGAATCTACAGAGAATACTTTCCTGGAAGAGGAAGGGTCTTCATCGCGAGGACCTATGACGCCATGTCGTGAAAGTCGCAAAATCACGGAAGTCGCAGGACTGAGTACACTTCTTTCGACAAAGCACAGTAATATGGGAACGTGGAATGTGAGAACCATGTACCAGACAGGAAAGACGACGCGATTAGCAGCGAAAATGGCCAACTACAAGTTGGCACTGCTGGGGATCAGTGAGACAAGATGGACACAGACAGGACAAAGAAGAATATCAACATATGAGCTGTTACTCTTCTCTGGACATGAGGAAGATGATGCCCCGCCCCTCCCACACAACACACACACACACACACACACACACACACACAGAGAGAGAGAGAGAGAGAGAGAGAGAGAGGAGAGAGGTAACACTCATGATATCAAGAATGGCACAGAGGGCATTGATAGAATGGGGAGCTCATGGACCGCGAATCATTACAGCATCATTCAGAATGCAGTAAAAGAAAATTAATATGAACGTCATCCAATGCTACGCACCAACGAATGACAGAGATGGAGAAACCAAGGACGAGTTCTAAAGCAGGCTACAAACATCCTAGACAAGTTCAGAGAAAAGGATGTGATCATCCTCATGGGAGATTTCAATGCTAAGATTGGAATGGACAACAACGGATATGAAGTGATGGGAATCCAAGGTGTAGGAGAGATGAACGAAAATGAACAACATTATCATTGGGGGGAAGCATATTCACACATAAAAGGATCCACAAGACCACATGGGTGTCACCTAATTACTTGACATAAAGATGCAAGGAAAAGAGATTTACTTGACTTAAAAGTGCATAGGAAAGATACTTAGGGGGCCACTTGAAGATGTGAGACTGAAAAGAGATGAAGGCGTGCCATCCGACCACCACCTGCTGATTGCCAGACTGAAACTCAAGTTGAAAAAACATTGGATGGTGACAGCAACTAACAGACGAAAGTAGAATGACGGCCTCCTGAAAGATCCACAGACAAGAATGGAATACAAGCTGAACCTTGCTAATAAATGTCAAGTGTTACAAGAGCAATGTAAAGAAGAACCAGATCTTAACAGCCTATTGCAGAACATTAAACAGACACTGACATCAAATTGCCAAGCAGTCGTTGACTTAAAGAAGTCACAATAGAAATATTGGATCACAGCAGAAACCTGACGCAGGTGCGAATGAGAATAAATCAGCACTAAACAACAGTCGAATACGAGTAGCAATGGTATTGGCACAGAAAGAGCACACGAAATCCAACTGAGAGGTAAAAAAGTGTGAAAATTGACAAACGAAGCTACATCGACAGGCAAAATGAAACATGAGATAGCTGTATGACACTACCAGGAAACTAGCAGACGAGTATAAGACAAGCAAGGAAGGAACATCACGGGAACTGAGCAATAACTCCACAGATGGGTTGAACATTTTGAATAACTTCTGAACATACTTGCCCCACTGGACCCCACAGACACACAACCAGCAGCATTATATCTGCCCTTCACATGTGAGAAGCCTACCAAGGAAGAAATCAGGAGGACCATAAAATATCCGAAGAAGATTAAAGCAGCAGGACCGGATGACATCCAAACAGAAGCACCCAAGAAAGACATCGACATGTACGAGGAGCTATTGTAGAGTGTGTTGATGAATGTGTGTATACGCTTTATAACACTCCACGCGCGTTACAATTGGTGGCAGCGGTGGGATGTTATGTGCGGAAGAGGTAGCGTATACACATTCACCAAAGCGTGCCACAGTCAGACCATATAAATTAACTATAACTAACCAAGTTATGAATATATGCAGCTATGGATATATTTAATAAATTAAAGACTAATGCCTAAACAATTATATACAATATCCACGAGACGGAACCATATAACTCAAACCACATACATTTCAAGATATAATACATAGAAGTGAATGATACCTACGCTAGAAGTAGGTGTTAAATGCCGGTAGATATAATTATATACTATATGACCAGAACGCGCTTTATAAACAAGGTGTGTTCTGGTCAACGCTGCGGCTCCGAAATTAATCTTAATCGGGAATCCAGTGACGTGCATCATTGGCTGGATCCTGATACCAGATAGTATCTCGGAGCATTTCGCCCAGAGATTAAGGCCGGAAAATTATTGGATACTGCAAGGACCCCGCACAGAGACCCTCCCTGCATTGGCGCCAAACCGATCCGGCCACCTCAAAGCTAAGACTTGCACATCCCAGGTGAAATACACCCAGCAAATAAGACGCAAAGCGTCACAATAGCTCAAATTCTCATCATGGATCTCACAGCCAACGAAATGTTATTTTTCAGGACATTTCCAGGACAAAGGTAATAAATCAAGATTTTCCAGGACGCGTGGTAACCCTGTCTCGTGCATTCGTAGTAAAATACGAAACACCAAAGAGAGCGGAAACAGGTGGTCATGAACGAATATCAAAATAATAATAATCACTTCTGTATAACTTATATAACAATGCATTGCCACAGTCCAATCGAGAAATAATAAAGTAGTGCATGTCTCATCATTTATGTACTTACGAATAAGTCCTATATTTCATTTTTGATAATAGCATGACTTACATATAGAATTCACCTGCTTTCCATTCCTAGCGTATTATCTAACATAAGCCCTAGACTTCTTACAGACATGGAAGAATTTATATAACTGACTCCTACCTTAATCCCAAGATTCTCAGTTTTCTTTACATGTTGCTTGGATTAGAAAACAATGAATTATGTGTTGTCCTTATTTAATTTCACCATGTTGCTGTTCATCCAAGTGCTTATATCTTCAATGCAAACTTCCAATGAAGATGAAATATCATTCCATTTATCACATGACTTTAAAGTCATGTACACTTGTGTATCACCGGCATAACAATGATATTTAATATTATACCGTTTAATAATTTCACAAACTGGTTTGGTATACATACAGTAATTCTTTGGTCCAAAAACGGATCCCTGTGGTACACCAAAAGGAAGACTTACCGCTGGTGATGATTTACTCGCCACTGAAGCACACTGAGTTCTGTCAGCTAGGTACAACTTTACCTAAGTTAAAGCTTTTTCCTTGATTCTCAAGGAGAATTCTAAACATTTCAGTAGAATACAATTGGATGATCGATTACGTCGAAGACTGCAGACAAATCCTTCATTGAGAGCCTCAGCAATGTCACTGTGAACTTTCAAGAAAACATTTTCTGTTGAATGACCTCTACGATAAGCAGACTGATAACCGTCATTAGGGTCATTGTTCTCTAAGTGTTCTTCTATATACCTTGCTACTACGTTTTCAATAAGTTTACAGATGAAAGAAAGGTTAGAAATAGGACGATAATTCTCCAGATCTCTTAAGCAGCGGGGTTATGGTGGCTCTTTTCAAACACAACGGCATCACTGATTTATCCATTGACCTATTGACAATGGCTGTTATCAGTGGTAGAAATTGATCCATACATTTCTTCAAAGGCCAAGTGGGCAATGAATCCAAGTTATACGACTTGTTAGGAGACTTAATTATTATATCCTTGACCTCAACCTCAGAAGTCGGTCTAAAATTGATGATTTTTTAACGAGGAGCATGGTGACTTATGATACTCTGAACACCTTTTTATAGGCTTCTACCAGCTCATCAACTGATCCCTCACAATCACTGAGTTGTTGAGACGACTGTAGATCCTCAATAAAGTCTTTAATATTTATCCTACGATATTTTCTGTATCTGATCCTTCTTTGTATGCAATCAGGCTTATGCATATTAATAATGAACTGTACAGCCAGATGATGGCCGAAGATATACGTGTGTTACTACTGAGACAAAAATCAAATACAGAAGGAGCTCCTACTATTATGGGATTTGGTTCTCTAGATATGACAAAAAATGTTTAATGTGGTGCCTCCTTTGTGAGTTGGACTGTTGACATGTTGAGTCAATCTGTATGAATCCAATATACTGCAAAACCTACGAACTTCAACATCAGACTTAATGTCCACGTGGAAGTTTAAATCAGCAGTTATTGTGACATCATATGGGATCTTACAACATTGTGGTGTAATACCATGTCAGTGCTTACTGTGATCTAAGAGTTATGTGCAGCCCAGTGACATAAAGAGATACATGTGTATTTATAACGATGAAAAACCTTGTTCAGTTTGTCTTAAAGGTTTTAATCAGTCTTGGCTGACGAATGACCACGTGTTGATTCATACAAGAGAAAGGCCTTACCGAAGTTTACTGTGTTTTAAAACTTTGAAACCACCTTCTTATGGCAAAAGCCACGTGTTCAGTTATATTGATAGTAAGATGCAATGATTTTTGTCACATTTTGATTTATATTCATTGGAAGAGCTTTTATTGGACAGTATTTTTATGTTGACAAATTTGAGCTCTACAAATTACTTTGTAAATGAAAATGCTTTTATTGCAAAACATTAATCTTGCATGCAAATCATAATTATACTTTTTAAAACATTAATTGTTTAGTCATTTGTTGACATAAATATTACCTCAGTGTTTGTGTGGAAAATAAAAATGTTTCTACAAATATTTAGGGTATTGACCCCCTCCCTGGCTGTCGCCTATTAGGCACAGCTACCTGGTGTTGACTTCTGTTCTGTCTTTATTGTTGATGGTGATGTTTATAGGGGTCTTTCAAGAGAAGTGGGGTGATGATGTCTGGTAGGAATGTTGATTTTCTTATAATTAACGTTACTAGGTGATGATCTGGAAGTTTGTAGTCTTCATGGAGGATCTGTAACTGTATCGTTACTTGAATGGGTGGTTCTAACCATGGAGCAGGTTCCTTGGACGTTGGGGTGTGACTGGAGGTTTGCCAATTTGATTATGGGTCCAAGCTACCTTAATTGACCATGAGGCGTCGTTAAAGAATCTAGGATCGTTTTGTATTTCTTCTTGAACTTTGTGTATAATGTCGGTGTGAATGGGTTTGGTAGCAGGTCTCAACATATATGTGGCTGTTTCCTTTTTATAAAAATTCGGGTGGGGAAGATTCCTGATTCCGTCTATCCCAATATTGAGTTGTATCATTAGGAAGGCCCAAGTTGTGGCGTAGTGGGACTCTTTGTATTCTTTCTAAGGACTCTAAGGCTGAGTTGTATGCCAGTAGAAGGACGGGAGCAGCGTATAATAATGATTTAACACGGAAGTAACTAAGACCAAGACAATGGCTTTCAAAACATCTAGACAAAGTCATAAATTTACACTCGGCCTACAATATCTAGAAATGGTCAACAGTTATAAATATCTCGGGATCATCATAGACAGAAGACTCACATTCGCCCGACATGAAGCAGAAACTAAACGTCAAGTAGACTCAGGATTCAACGGAAGATTGGTGTGAACACCAAGATGTTCATAACTCTGTACAAACAGTGTATGATTTTCATATTGGCATTTTAAAGTAGCGTTGTGCACGAAGATTGGTATTAGAGAAATGATATAATATGGTCAAAACAGAGGTCCTTTATACACAAAATATGATTCATAATTGCAATAAATAAAACATACACAATAGCTGTGAATTAACGAAATATTTTATCGGTCAGTGGCGGATTTCATGTTATTCCGCATAAAAATGCCATGTCGTGGATTACACGAATCCGGGCAAAGAGTGTAATATATATATTTCACTCTTTGATCGGGGTCCAATGTCTGACTGAGTTATATTCAATTTCGTGTTATAGCGGTCCGCGTTATACGAGGGGCTTACTGCATGTAGTATAATTGACATATAATTTCATGTGGGTGCCAGCTTTTAAATTATACTATGTAATTTGATTTATGTTACAGTGAATTGGTATATGTATAATGTAGTTATGATTTGTGAATGTCATGCTTTTGGATTTATTCCAAAGTCCCTTAAATATTTATTCAAAACAAAGATTTCCAAAAAACTTTTTGTCCATGTTTGATGAAAATAAACGCATAAATTTATAGAAAAGCAGATTCTAGTGCATTACTTTACTTTTGGTAATATTTTACTGATAACATCCATCTATCACCTATTTACTGATAACGTCTGGACACTTCAGTAGTACAGGGCTTGGAGAAGTATTCCAGCAATCTCTAGATCAGGATTGTCAAGTCATGGAACCCGTGGCAGAAAAACCATTGGCCATAACATATCAGGCGTGACCAGCACTGGCTGCTAACCAAATCACTCACTAATATTATGTTTTCTATAACTCTTATATAAATTCCAGTATTTTACTTCTGATCCTGCGTGTTCCATGCATTTCTGATTTGGAAGTATGTGATGTTGGATAGGACTCCATGGTAGCGCGGTTGGCTACTTATCTATATAGTACGTACCTGCATGGGTTCAAACCCAGTCGGGCTATGTCGGAAGGGTGTTTCACCTTTCGCTTCGCCTGAATTACCTTTGGAGGTCGCTCGCCCCATTTATCCTACCTTGTGTATAACAGTAGTCGTAAAACAGCAATATTAACTTTTTTACTTACTTAAAACAATCAAAGTCAGCATTTTGTTCTGTCTATATTTGATATATACTCCAGCTAATAATAATGTATATCGGCTGCTATTACAATGTTAAAACCTTTTACCAGTATTTATGTTATTTTATTTTAATAATTTTGTATTGATTATACCATACTTTCAAAACTTGGTGTAAAATCTGGTTTTGTGTAACCAGATACATCATTCGCTAGGAGGTCACAGTTTCAAGTTAAAGAAAGAAAGATCAATGAAAAATATCAGGCAGCAATACTACAGCAACAGGTTTTTAAACTAAGTAATGAAATGTGTTGCCTGCTCAAGTGGTTAGTGCACCCTCATTAAATGCATTTAAAAACAGACTGGATAGTCATTGGCGGCAGTATAAATATAGCCAACACTCGGTATATGATGGTTATAATTTGAACAAGTCAAATTTAGAAAGGCCTTGACCTGATACAGGCTATATAGCCTTACTAAAATCAGAACTGGGTGAGTATGAATATGAGCAGAGAGCTTAAATATTATAGTTATAAATAGTCTTTGGTATGAGTAAGTCGATCTGCCAAAATTGAAGTAAGAACGAAATAGTCAGTCACTTCCAGTTACTTTAAAAACGTGCGGGAATCGTGAATTAGATAAAGGTTTATCAAATTCTATGTCTATCTTTAGTACGTTGATTTGTTGGCTGACTTAATCTATGTCAGTAGGTTGTCTATATTTGTTGTTAGAACATTATCAGCTATGGTTCTGCTGACGAGCTTTCCACCGCCCACAGAGGGTGTGGTTCACCGTGAAGAAAAAACCGAAGCCCAAGTCCAGGGGAAGATATTGGGATGTGGAGTACTGTTTGTAGCAGAAAGGTATATCATTATACACTAACACTGTCTATTTATGAGTACCAACATGATTGAATATAATAGATAAATAGACGTCTGATACTCAATTGGACGTGTAAATATAAATGGGTGTGTAGTAGTATAATAGGGTCAACAATCACAATGTGAATGTAGGAATGTCAATTAGTTTATTATAGATGATTAGATCTAACTCAACTGATACACTCATACAGTGATAGCTGTCAATAAGTGTGTGAGCTGCTGAAATTTGGTTTCAAACCTAATCGTATTTCTAGGACACTGTATATAGGTACTCCAAAGTGATTTTGTATTGTAAAATTGCTGTTTCTGCTCATCATTATCTGGAAAGACCTTGATTAACTGATTACTATGATACTAAATTTATTGTGATCGGTTGGTTATAAGAGAAGTTATGATGATTTTTTAAAGATTTAATTTTTTGCCAATTTACGTCTCAGTTTGTAATTGCACGAAATGTGGATTTGGAGTGCACATAGCTCCAGGAATAAATCTTTGAAAGCTAAACAACTGATGTGATGGTGATCTTTATACATCAGGCACTGCAGAGGAATTTTTTGAAGAGTCTGCTAAGAATACATTTTCTAAAAAATTGGATCAAAATTCACCAAATCATGCATTTTGGTGCAATTTCTTCAGCAGGACAAAATTAATTCTATAAAAATTCATAACTTGTCTCATATCTTACCTACATGCATGAACCATATATGAAAATTATCACAATAAAAAGCTCTGTTAAACTGAGCTACTGAACAAATAAAAAAGTAAAGAATAAAATTCCATGGGTGGGGGGGGAATATCTTAACACTATTTATGACCGACGCTTGATTGATTCATAACCCAAAGCGATGTCCTCTATGTTGGCCACCTCCCAAACTCGGCCATCATTACTGACTGGTGATACTTCGAAGTCCCACTGGTACACATAATAGGCAGAGGTTTCTGCCACATCCTCTGACCTAGGCCACCTGTAATAATCTTTACGGCCCTTTGTTGGCTCAAGATACTTCACAACTGCGGACTGGCCATCTGTTTTTTCAATCACCAGGCCAATATAAAACTACACAAGCTTTGGGTTTTAACCTTGGGTTCGGTGGGAAATCATAGAATGAACTTGAAATTTTACAATAATAATGAAAAATACATAATTAAAATGTGTAGCAACTGGAGTAGTTTTTAGTGGTCTGTAACTGGGAAAATTTTGCACTTAAAAAACATAAACAGCTTTCATTGGATTTTTTTAAACTTTTGCCTCTACCCATTTCATACGAAACTAAAGAGTAGTCTTAGCTCTATCTAATTAGCATACTATATTTAGCGTGTGGGGGTCTCACGTCGAACCCAAAGCAAAATAGAAGAGGTGGTGTCTGGCTAAAAACCTGCGCAAAGCGCTTGGCTGCTGTGTCCGGTCAAATTATAGTGCTTCGTTTAAATAAGTATCACCAATCAATCAAGTAACCAATGTTGGTAAAAAAATGATAGACATAAAGACAAAAGCCACAAGTCTATTGTGGTGTATTTTTTTATTTGATACATGTCATAGTAACTAAGAACCACAAGTTTAAAAGTAGGCCAAATCGGGATCACTCAAAGGCCTCTTAACATGGGTTTGGAGTACCTACTGTATACAGTTAAATTGAAATTACCACAAATCATACTCGACTTTATAACTTGTTTGTAATCAATAGTAGTTAAAGTAGTTTGCTTTTGTCTTTGATATAAATTTTATAATATCACACAAATTAGATAACTGCTTCTCAGAATATTAACTTTGACAAGAGTGGTTGCGTAGCCGAGCATTGGAACCATGCTTGCTGGTGCTAAAAGTCAGAACACTCAATGCGCATGTACTGTTTCCCAGTAGTGGTGAGCACATGTGTCTGCGCTGACTCCTAAATCAGTTATCCTAAATCAGTTTTTAAAATATGGCAGTTGAGCATATTGTAATTTGTAGTTTTATTTTGGTCTAAAATTACATTGAAGCATTCAACATCTTTGAATTTTTCAATTCCAATTCCATTTTTTACCGACTCTTTACCTACTACTTTTTACCATGAGTAGGTACTCTGACTACCTACTTAGAATACCTACTCCGGGTAATTTATATACCAAATAGGATTGTCATGGAAGAAATATTTCTGATTAAAAAAAATTAAATGGAAAATTTTGAATTGGAATTGAAGTTTAAAATTAAATCCACAAATTAACCCCATCTCTGGTTATGCTGAAATGTAGATTTCCGATTAGAATGTTTTGGACTTTTCTTACTTTGCCTGAAACATTTGGATTACTACTTTTTAAATACTTTTTTGCAAAAATTAACTTTAGATATACATTTTGAAAATCTGGTCCTTTGCTAGTCTTTTTTCAGGAGTGGTATGTTCTTTGTTCAGTGAAATGTTTGTAGAGCTCTTTGATCAACAATCACAAATCCTCACAACATGATACACATCACTCCTAATACATGTCATATGGTTACTTATCATGGTAAGTTGATGAAATATTATACTTTTTTAGACCATTTTGATTCTTTTTTTGTCAGATTACATACTCCTTTTTTGAAAATTCAGAGCAGCAGCACTGAAATACATATGTATTTTTTAACAAATATTTTTAAGCTTAACACCATCCAGTGTTAGGGCCGAGTACAAGGGAAAGTACTCAAGCAAATGGTGTTTTATAATCAAGTATTTATTTTATCAGTGTAC
This sequence comes from Paralvinella palmiformis, assembly GCA_025642065.1. Lineage (NCBI taxonomy): Eukaryota > Metazoa > Annelida > Polychaeta > Terebellida > Alvinellidae > Paralvinella > Paralvinella palmiformis. The sequence goes on along the minus strand of JAODUP010000256.1, from coordinate 681,680 downwards.
TCAAGTACATTTCAAAGTACTAGAGTACATTTTAAATTATATTTCCTTAAACATAAACCACTATGTAATGTGACTCGGGACCACTAATTTATTTGAGCTTTGTTATTTAATAATTTTTCGTATTGACAGTTCATGTCAACACAAGATGTGGTGGATCTAGACATACATGTAGGAGCTGGTTTAATACATGTAGAATAATAGTCCAGTCAAATTATGATTTGACCCCCCACTAATTGCAATAGAAATGACCCCCCTACCCCTTTAAGCGACGCCTCGTCATTAAAAATCAGAAATAAGCATAACTGCAATTTGTCAACCTATAAGAACAGCCTTAGTGTCTTTACCCATGTTTACAACCTCTACCTATCACTTAAGAACATGTTCAGAAAGCCAAGATGATTATATGTGTGAAAAATTGGTGTACCCCTACCCAGAAGACCAACCACCTTTCTACCAAAAATGGACAAATAGCAATATTTGAGAAGGACTCATCAAACTAATATCTTTAAACACCCATTACATGTCTCTACCAATGTTTTCTGTTTCATGTGACAAATAGTTGTGCTGAAAGAGTGCCAAAAACATCATTGTCATATTATTATTCTCCCTCCTAGTCCCAAGAAACATCAGTTATCAGCATCTATAGATTAGAATCATCCTCCGTCTCATCTCCGTTTGTAGATACACCCTTGCTCTTACTACATGCGACTCTGCACTCTAAACCAGAACTGCAACAACCACACCCTTTGTTGGAACAATCCACTTTGCAGGTGCACCTCACCACCTTTATGAGATACTCGGGTGCAGCATCCATGTTTGAATGAAATGGTTTCATTCTACCATCAGTCATTTTCCAGCCCCAACTTGTGTCCTTTCCATTCTTGAACTTGGTGGAAGACACGGAAGCTGTGATATTGCGCCGCTGCTGAGGTAGGTGGGAGAACCTTAGGGTGAACAGAAGCTTTGTAAGTTGCAACCTTTTCCTGAAATCGGAGCAAATCAAGAGTATCTGTTGATTTTCCCTTGTAGAGATAAACCAGAGCCTTTTCTCCTGTGGCAACTATTTCAGCTGGAGTTGACTTTGGATTTTCATAAGATGTCATTGTCTTTCAAAAGAGTCAGTCCAACAGGTTTTCCTATTCTGAACAGCCTCAATATCGTGTCACAACCCAGAATTACACGAGCAAAAAGGAGATGTTCACTAACACTTTCACCCAGGTTTTCACAATACCAATATTCAGGTATTTCCTTGGAAGTAGTGAACCTTTCTTTGATTCTGGCGTGAAGTACAAATTGTATGATGCTGACATGTGATAAAAACATAACAGGACCAACAAGTCTGTATCATCACCAACTAACACAGTGTATGATTTACTGGTGGCTTCGACTGCTGTCTTGGAAATCAGTAGATCTGCATCACCACTTGCACTCATCACCTGATTGCCATACTGCTCCAGTCTCTCCCCTACCATGTCATTGTCAGTGAACATGTGCTTGTTCTCTTTGTTTGTGAGGAACTCCTCCTTCTTTACGCAAAGAGCCATTGACCCTGTGAAGGACACTTTCCTTCCTTGATGATGGTCACTTTGCCTTCTAAGTGTGACGTCTTTTGTTGAGGGGCCATCTCTGTAGCCATCGAAGACTACAATAGACTGTCCATATCTCTTGATGTAGCTTACATAGCAATTCAGGATTGCATCATACATCTCTCCCAATTGCCATGGTATATATTGGAGCAGGGCTCCACCATCAAGTATGTATCTCACATCACCATTTGGCCCATTGATATCTGGAAGTGCCAAGTCTCCAAAACATGCTTGTTAGCCACCATTAATGCATGTCTAGATTCAAATAATCCACACAACTCATAATGTGTGGTGTCTGGTAATTTCTCTACATAGCTCTCAGCAGTCCTGGGAAGCACAGTTGAGGGTCAATGTTAATGTCACCACCAGCTGTCTTCATTGTACACTTGGTATCCATTGTTGCCGCCCGGTCCTTTTTTTCTGGATGAATATGTGTACGAGTACTTGCTTGATTATAAGATCAGTTGAAAGACCAGCCCAGAATCGGTCTGATCGGTGAACAACATGGAGGCCCTGGATGAATCTTTCGTACACTTCAGGATGTTTGTGGGACAATTCTCACATCAGCTGCAGAAATATGTAATTTTGTATAGAGACATATGTACAATATCTACCATCTCCATATACTGGATCCAAAGTTTAGCATCCTGTTGGTCTGTCATTGAATATTTCCTAATCGAAGGACAACTGAACGGAGTTTACTGTACACTGGCTCACTCTTGACTATTGTTAGAGCTTTCCACCACAATGGCTAGCAGAAGGTCAGGACTGGCATGTCATCATAACGCTGTGCATGATCAGAAACAAAATGCAGTTGAGTTGATACACATGAAATATCTGGGAGGAACACAACTGATGCCCATCCAGCATGCTCCCCATAGTTTACCATCTGCATCATTCCTGTCCAAGACGGCCTTGGGGATTGTACTGTCAGAGAAATCTTCCAAAAAGATCCATATTGGGAGATATCTTACCGGAGGGAGCTACCAGTAACTTCTTATATAGAAATAACTGCATACCACGACACGCTGATGTAACATATCTGATATTAATACGGCCAACTTGAGCAATATCTTCTGCTGATACAGTAACTCATGAAATCATTGATGTTTGATGATCTGTCTTGAGTGTAACATTGGCTATTATACTCATCAAGTGGAATGTGTCTTTCCCATCCAATGTACGAATATTATGATCAACGTTGTCCGCAACGTATTAAATAAATTTTCTAGGTATATAACCTGGGATGTCTGTACAACATGCGACGGCTGTACTTCATTCATAGCTTTGAATCTTGGAATAGGAACAGCTGTATACTGTTACAGTATCCAAGGGCATCTAATGTATCTATAGAAATCCTGAATGGGAAATGAAAATGCACCAGCAGTATTGGGGTTTGTGGAATCCTGCCCTGGGTTGAATAGCCTGCCCTATGGAGCCTACTTTCAAGTCCTTACCCTTTCCCACAAACAACATTCTTAGTAGAAGTGTGAGCGACTCTGTTGCGATGTTGGTATTGGATATACGTTCTTATCTTGTACTCCTGATTTGATATAATTTTTATAAGTTGTGCTGCCGTCTTGATCAGTCACAGCTTCTCAGCTTAGGTATCTGTTTCTTCTTTCTGATGGTAAAAGTCATGGAGCATTGTGTTTCAGACACCCGAGACCTTCCGAGATATTTTTCTTGGGAAAGCCTGCCTGGATACTCGACTCGGATGGCTGAATCCAGAAGTTTATGACCCGGTGTCGTAAACTTCTAGATTCAACAGTCTGATTTACAGTCACACCAATTGCTACATGTGGAAAGAAAATAATAAGGTCAAAAAAAGCAAAACTGTTGGAGAGATTGTCAAATCCCAACTACCGGGGGATATATTTTACACAAAACATTGTTGTCTCTTTTTGTCCGACCCTATGTTTTCAGTGAATTTTTTTATTGTCCAGACTGACCGACCCGAATTTTTTGGGAGGTAAATTTCCCGTAAAACAAGTATTCAAAAAACAATGGCCCTATACCAAATTATTATTTTTAACAACTGTGATTCTCTTTTTCCAAATTATTATTGTTAATGCTTATTCCAAATATTCTTATTAACAAAGTTGTGACTGTGATGGATTTGTACATGTGGCAATAAGAGGACACCATAATTTGATATAAAACTATTCAGCCACCATAAGTTGCTTTTATTTTAGCTTTTGATTAGTTAATTGGCTTGGGAGATAACAGTCAATTTGACCTTGTGATGCTCAAAAGTTCTTCCCGCTTAAGGTTTCCTGCCAGTAAAACATGGTTGTGCATCATAACATTTTGCTGTGCAGTAATCAGCAGTACTGTGGGTATATACAGATTATTGCACATAATATGATTGTGCCAGTGATGATGTTCTGTGAAATGGAATATGCTATGGTGCCAACAGCCGTTGGTGTAAATTTCTCTTATTATTGCCCATGATCCATCTGTTCACAAATAAATTCCACAAGATATTCTTGAATATCTCCTATATAAGACAAAATGCCAGGAGCCTAATAGTAATGGACTCTAGGATGATGATGATTGGTGTTTTATGGCAACTTTTGTGCACATGATAGGCTAAATGGGCCAACCTTCAGATATGCCCACGCAAGAATCGAACACGGGTGATGGTGATCTGTGGTCTAACACACTACCGCTATACCACGGAGGCACCTTTGTAGACTCTAGGATGATTTCTGGATATTAAGCATGAGCATATAGTACACTAAATAACATGATATATTAAATGTATTAGTTAAAGCTGTACAGACGCAGTTATAATGATTATATCTTAGCTTTTACTACCCTTACAGTTACTCCAGGTACTTTCTTTCTTAGTACCGCCTCTTTAGCCACATGGGTAGAGCGTGAGACTATTTACCTATGGCTAAGGTCATTCTGTGCTGGAGGTTGCAGGTTCGTGCCTCGGCCGTGGCACTATAGTAGGAGGAGTTTTTCATCCATCCAGGCAACTGGCAATGTTTTCTACACTGAACATGCTATTTATTCTAAATTTATTTAGAATTAGTCTCCGTGGGAAAGCTATAAATTACAGACCATTTGCGTCTCCCTCATTTGAGGTTGCCAGCCACGTAAAAACTGCCATTTCGGCCATTATTATAGTACGTCAGATATTCAGTGTCATGATGTATTTTTGTTGTTTCAGTCGTCTTTCATGGATGGGAGATAATGGTCAAGGTTTTTCCCTGGAGTATCCAGCAATAACTATCCATGCTGTGTCACGAGATCTGAACACATTTCCAAGGGAATGTATATACATAATGGTCGATGGTGATCTAGGTCAAGGTATGTTATTGAATTCTCATGGAATAAGTCTTAGTTATTGAAATGTTGTTGTTGTTATGGTAGAGTACTAAGATGATTTCATTGATTCAGTTATTTCAAAAGTGACTGAAGATACTTGCCAGTAAAGCTTTGATCAGTTAAAAACAAAAACTAAATCGAGTGATCTCATTCAATAGATAAAATTAATGTCAGGTTAGAAAGAAACAGACCAAGGTCCTTTTGCTAAAAATAATGATCTGAGAAATATGTGTTCTAGAATTAAAAAGACTTTGTTATTATAGCCCATTGCTGTATTTTGTTCTGTCTTTCTACAAAGATATTAAAATAAGTTTAAATATGAGTAGAAGTAAAATTTATCCCGAGACTAATTATTTTTTAATTATAATGTGAATTTTTAAACAGCAACAAACCAACTCAAACTTGCAATAAATATCCAGCTAATTGCGGGTTGACCTTTTATCTTAGCTACAGGACTCAATCAGAGTTAAGATTACTTATGTGAATGCAACTTCATTCTGATTTTAGAAAAACTTAACCACTTGTATATATTTCAAAAACAAATGAAAAATACAAAGTGGGACTACGCAATTGTTTTTATGACCTAAGTAATTCATTTTAGACATGGATGATTATATTTCTTTATTGTTAGGATAACTTAATTTCAGCTACATACAATTTTTGTATGTCATGACAATAGAGAAACATTAATTTAAAAAAAAATTAGTACCAAGAAATACTAATCACATCATAGCCAAATAATAAATTTTATCAGTTTTTCAACTGAACTTAATGTGCATTGTATATATATATATATATATATATATATATATATATATATATATAATTAATACTAACCTATATATTTAAATATATAGGTTAGATGCAATTGTAATAGATAATGTGATACCAGCTGAAGTTGGAAGTTTTCAAATGTTATTCCATTTAAAAAAATATATAAATTTAATAGAACTATATATTAAGTGTGGCTGTGATAAAGCACCTGTTATCACACAGTATTATAATTTAATGGTTATACTATTGACAGAAACTGAAATATTCTTATTCAAGCCACATCATATTATATTGATTATCTCAACAGAAATTATCATGCTGTGACAAGTTTTGTCTGTGTTTTTTGGCACACACTGACCATTTTTCATCTATGTCCCAACTCAAAACATAATGGACAGTATATGGCGGCTGCTTAGTTTTTTGTTTTCTAGTTTTGTATACCTTCAGATTCTATCATTTTTACAAGATGATTTTTCTTGGTGTGACATTACATTTGAATTTTTTTTTTAAATGTTATAAATGTTCTTAGTTTTAAGGAAACAACTACTAATGCTGCTGATATTGTTTTTGTAGGTGAAGAACAGAATGGTACAACAGAATCTTCAGACGAAGAAGATGATATAGATAAAATATCAGAGATTCGTTTTATTCCAGAAGACAAAACATCACGTATGTTTTATTGTTGTGTTTACATTCTCCTTTAGTAGCATATATAAAAACATTTCTTTATACCAAAAAAACTGTAATTATGTTAGTAGTAGTAGTAGTACTGCTACCATCTATTTTCAGAATCTGAATTAACTTGCAGTTTGATTTGTTGTCGATTATTTTAGTGGATCCAATATACAAAGCTTTAACCAAGTGCCAGGAGTTACATCCTGATGAGGATGAGTCTTTTTCTGATGGTAAGCAATATTTGTGATATTAATATTATCAGGTTTTTTTTCTTTGTACTTTGATCCAACCAGGATAAACAACAAATTTTAAGTTAATAATAATGAACAACTATATTATTTTTACAGTTTGTTTATTGTTTGGCAAAAAGGTTTTGTCACTGGGTTGTACAGAAAACCTGTGATTCGATCTAATTTAAAGGGATATACCACCTTCATTTCAAATTTTGAGGACTAATAATGTAGTGTTGCTTTGAGGATGCGTTTTTGTGGGATTCCCACTATATTTTAACGTATGGTCCAAAATAAAAATATCCCTGCACCCCACGTGGTGCAATATTTTACGTGTTGAGTGCCATAACGGTCTCATCATCACTATTATATTTTGTGTGAATAATTGTGTTTCTACTTTGATCCTTTGTCCATCCACTGCTGAGTGTGAGAGGCAGTTCTCCTCTATGAATAGCATTAAAACTATGCTGAGGAACTCCCTTGGCCAAGAAAATCTACCTGATTTGATGCTTATTGCATGCAATGGCCCACTACTCAAAGAATTTCTTTCAGGCCTATTGATAAGTGGCTGGTATCTGGTAATGGTGGTCTTCACCTGAATGGACACAAGAAAATGTGTTGATGAAAATTAAAACATCAAAATGTTCTGTGGCTGACTTTGACTATGAGTTAGCTTTAAATATGTGGAAGGAGAAGAAAGTCCATAGAATATATAAAAATGAGTCTCATCAATAACATTTTGAAGCATTTCTATGATATGCATAAATTTAACTATGCTTACACTATAAAACTATGTGTATAAATACTTCAAATAGGATGCAAATGTCATAATTTTCAGTTCAAATATTCATGGGGGTTACATTAAAATCCCCCACATTATTAAAACCTAAGGAGGAGCTCCCCCACATTGGCTAGATCCTAGAAGCAACACTGTGATTAATCAACTCCTGAATGCTGATGTCACTTCAGCATATCCAGTTGACCTGAAGTCTGTAGAGCATGTAAACAAGTGTGAGCAAAGAATTATTCCAGAACTAAACGGCATTAAAAAATGTTAAAATTATGTCATGAATGATATACAACCATATCAGTTTGACACACAAGGAACCTGACAAGAGGAAGATGATTAAAAGTGGCTGAGATATTAACGTTCAAGGTTAACTATAATCTGCGTCAGTCTAGGGAGTGCGGATGTGAAGTCGGAGCATTTCAGTTTGCTCCTTCCCGCCTTCGAATCTGGCTTGCGGTGCAGCCGTAATGGTGGCCCTCCAGTAATTTGGATTATTTCCCTATATCTATGATATCAGGTATATTTCATGATTATTATTGGAGAATTTTTTGGTTATTGTTGTAAGCATTACATATTTAAGAAATATTTTCTGAGGGTGGACTGTCCCTTTAACCCAGATTCATGATGGAAAATATTTTGACAAGGTGATGGAGATTGCTTATATATAAATAAGTGTTTGATTAATAGTTCCATGGTTACAACATGGGCATATCTGAAGGTTGTTTCGTCTTTGACTTTGCCTCATTACCTTTGGAGGTCGCTCGGCCCATTTAGCCTACCTTGTGCACAAGTGGCCATAAAACATCAATCATCAATCAGTCATCACCCGTGGTTACAACAGTTAATACAGATTTTGTGCATTCTTTTATGTTTTAGCTGGGTCACATCAGTTTTGAGAACAATGTTAATAAATATGTAAATACAGTTTTTAAATTGTGTGTCATGCTCATTCCTATATGAATCAACTTGGTTGTGTTTGTTGATCCTGCCTTAAGAAGTTGCTCTTCGGTTATAAGTCCCACCCATCCATGGATTTCCTGTACTAATGGGATACATCTTTAGCTTTAAGATTTTCCCAGATGATAACGTGATTAATAAATGTGGTCCGAATTTGAAAAGATGACAGCATTGATTTAAGTTCATTAATCTTGTAAGTTGAGTAAGTTAATAAAATAAAACTTTTATTTAAAAGTTTGAATATGTGTGTGATTCATGTTATCATTCTGATTTTTATTGTGTTACCATCGTGTAATCCCTAGTGGGTCATGCCAACCCATGTCATAAATAATCTTTTTTATAAGTTTGTGGAATTGATGGTTGGTGAATACAGAATGCTCGTAACAATTGATTATTTTGTTTTGTGCTTTAGCGGAAGGTAATGAAGATACAGGTTGCTATGACAACGACGAAGATGAGCTGCATCTCTCTGCACGAGGTGAACAAACGTTACAGCAGATGGAAGCCATGTTTGGTCATGGAGATAATCTGGCAGAAGTGGATGATCAGCCAGTGATAGGATTACAGGCAAATGGTGGTGAGTTCGGCAGTACACATGGTGATGAGATTAATATTGTGGATTAAATAGTGATTATAGCAACAAGTGTATTAAAAATAGTCATAATAATAGTAGCAGTACGCTTACTGAAGCCAACACATTGTAAATTAAACACTAGTACAAAAAAATATTTTTCAGGCCTAAAATGTCACGATTTATTGTAGAACCGTCCATTAAGCCGACCTAAAAATCTGAACTTTTCCCTGCAGTATTTCCAGGTGACATTTTGAATGCAAGAAATAGTTTTGTTTTCATAATTTGTACCAATGTCTTTTGTATAGACTACTAGCTGTCAATAGATCAAAGCAAATTATAAACGATCATTTACACAACTGTTAGCACATACGCAGGATCTCAAACTTAAATTAATGGCTTGATTAAACATTCAATGAACTGCATGAAGTTAATGACTTAGAAATAATTGGACATATTGTTAATTACTACTGTGTCTGACTCTGAGCCTATGATGGTACATTTTGGTCACTAACGCGGCAATAACCAAGACAATGTAAATTACTGGTATATGCGGTCAGTTATTAATTACCATCTAATTAAATTATATTAATTAATCAGTAATTATCCTGTTATTAGTATAAATATGCCCATACAAAATATGTATATGGAGCACCTTAATGAGTAATGTCACCAAATGAATGAGATATAATGCTCTTGGGTACAGAATGTCTTGTTACCGACGTAGCCTTCGTGAAATGTGCTACTGAGTCCAACAACATTTATCCATAATTACAAAAATCAGATAATTCTACATTTAAATATTGATTTTCATTATAAAGCTATGTATAATTATCATCAACTTATTTCACTTCTATTTTCACTCTATGACTGCATGAGTTTAAATCAAAATCTGAAAATGACGATTGATGTCCGTTTGCATCTAGATCTAGATTAGAGTCTAAATTAACACACTGATATTTTTTCTCACAATTACTGGATTTCTTGACACTGAAATAGCACCGGCCATTAAGCCAACCCCCCAAAATAAGGGTCAAAATGTTGACACGAAGTCTCAGTATTTGTTTTTTATCAAAGCAATTAATATTACTCTGTGAAGACTTACAGCAGTGTGTATTACTTAACTAAATTTGCATCTCTACAGGATTATGCATTATTAAGAATTCTCGCACTAGATATTGGCTTCGAGTCAAAAGTAATTTTTCTGTTTATCAATTAGTGCATTGTTTATGTTTATTTTCATAATGAATATGTTTGGCACGTAAATGAGAAAAAGGATAATGCCTCATTTCATAACTAAATTTAAATGTACCTAACTGATTAATTATTAATGTGATCGAGGTTGGCAGGTTTACGGCAGGGTGGTTTTTACCGGTAAAACTTGCCCTGTCGAAAACAGGTTTACTGCATAGAAAATATTGTCTTAAACATATTTCATAAAGAAACCAATAAAAGTATTATATTAAACATGCCCTAAAGTATGACATAAGTATTAATAATTCCCTTCTCAATTGTTACCTATGTGCTAGAGATGTAAGAAACAAGTTTAAGGAAGATTAGGGCATAGAAAAGCGTCAAACATATTCAACCATTAAAAAATGTCCTATACCTAAATATAACAAAAGTATAGTTTTTGTATTTCGCTTCTCAATTATGAAGCCTGTTAGAGGTGTGAGAAACAGGCATAAGGCAGTTTACTTGCATAATATTTCTTTTAGAATATTCGTGTATGATCTATGAGTGGGATAATTCATGAATAAAAATAGGATTATGCTAGAGATCAGTTGTACAAAGCTGCAATTTGGACTGATTAGCCATGTTCTTGGCATGAAAATCGGACATTTGAATCCTGAATGTCGGGTACACAATGTCGCGTACACATTCCACATATATGGAATATCTAGGCTTAATCTTTAATACAGAACTCTCCGCCTTTCTAATTTGTAAGGTAGAAATGTTATGTCTGGTACTGGGGATGTTTGTATTTATGAATTTAAACCGAGATTCCATATACATGGTATGCGTAATGCGGCATGTGAATCCGAGATTTCGTTTGTGTGTCACACCCCCCACACACCAGGCAGAGTTCAAGGTAAAAAATGTTACAACCACAGGTCATCAACGAGTGATGCGCCCACGGTGCTGCACCTGTGGTGGCCTGTCTGCCTCTAATCAATTCACATGCAACTGTGGAATCACACTCGTACGTTTTGATGTTTTTGTCACATTCGGATAACGTATGCATATTGCGTATATGAAATCTCGGCTTAAGTTCTTGTAGTTTTTGAGTTTCGCCAATCTGTCAGAACCTACACTCTGCCCCCTTGAGAAAGTGGTCAAAAAGTGATTTCAGGATGCCATCACACTCGAGCACCTCACAGCCTACATGTTGCACCCCAAGTACATGGGGGGAGAAGCCGATATTGGAGCACCAGCAATATGTGAACACATGGCATCATCACAAGCTTCATCAGCTTCCAAGCCAAGGCTGCTTCCTTTTGCAGCTACTTCTCCGCAGAAGTGATCAGCATCTCCCCACACACCTGGTGGCAAGGTGCTGCAATCTGTGGTGTTGATCCAGCCTTTGCTGACCTGGCACAAAGACTGACAACATCAGCAGCATCTTCAGCATCAATTGAGTTCATTCAGTTTCATACACAATAAGATCAGGAATTGGCTGGGTATCCAAAAAGGAAGCAAGCTTGTCTTTTATTACCGCATGCTGTGTGGAATCAAGGACTTGGACTGGTAAAGTTTCTCAAGACGTCCTGTAATTTTTGTACAAAACATCCTGAAATAAAACTAAGTTTAAGATTTATTTTTGTTTGTGGTTTGATTTAATATATACAATATACATGTTTTTTTCTAATAACAGAATCTTCTGTGATCCTTTCAGTTTGGACAGGGATAGCTTTGAGGCAGTTTAAGGCGGTTTTACCACTTTATGGCGGTTTAAGGCACATGCCATGCCCAAAACAGGTTTAAGGCCACCTTAAACCCCACCCTGAATGTGATAGATATTGTATAAATTAACAAATTAAAACAAAGCATAGATAATAGTTTGCTCAGAACTTTACTGGTCGGTAACTTGCTGGCTTTTCACTTTGTATACTACTCCCAGTTGAAATGTGATGTGTAAAAATATGATGGCTCTGTTTCAGGGGTTCATAACACAAAAGCTGCTGGTGTCTTCAGCTCTGTATGTATTGATATCAATGACTTGAATAACTAGATCCCATTATTATAAGTGGACACTAACTTCAGGCTATTCTTATTATTTGCTTAAACTTTCCTTGACAGATGAAGCATCAAAGGCAGACACAGAACCAATGGACACAGCACAGTTTGAAGACGCTGATTAAATCAACTTGCCAGAGAGTGGTAATAGCATCGAAACTATGTTCAGCTGCTATAGTGATACAGTTTTGAAGCGAGAACTTGTAGCTTTTATGGCTTAAACTTTTATGGTTTATTATTGAGTTACACTGAACCTAGAAGCAGCATATCGGTGAATATCTGTTGATGTTACAATAGAAATTGTTCTTTTATTTATTTTGTTATGTATAGTCAACACTATGTTTCTAATCAGTGTCAGTGTTCAAACTAATTAATGCCTTAATAATATTTAATAACATTATTTTCTGTTCGTGTAACATAACCTGAATGGTTAGTTTAAAATATGTTATATATAACTGAGCCATGTTTAATACACGAACATGTATACAAAGTTCTAAATCACACCGTTACTTCCTGAGTGCTGATGAATTAAGGAAAACAAAGATTGTTATGAAGAGTCTTATCCAAAGTCTGTGATCAGCAAATAATGGATTAACATCTGAGTGTAGTACAAAGCCAACATTTTGAAGATATATATATATATATATATATATTAAAGTAAATAATGGAATAAAATAAGCTGTATACGTTTTCTTAGTTGTCGTTTATTTTTCAAGCAATTTAATAAAATTTGAATCTACATAATTCTGTATAACCCTGAACTCAACTTGTGGATTTGAGATTAAATGTACTTGCAAGATATCTAACTTTTATATTGATATTAAGATTAAGGACTAAATAGCGGATACTACGGCGTTTGAATTGACTGTAGCCTGTTAACAAATTGACAGTTTTGTAGCAATTCAGAAAATCTCTTGTTCCGTCAGCTTTCATGTACCTGGTTAAGACTTATGGAAAAATACAAACAAAATGAAACGTCTGCGTGTTATTTCGATGATTGTTCTGGGATTAGCTTAATTTGGGTGGAAATAAATAAATGTGATTAGATTCGTGTCAAAGCTAGACAAATTTGTGTTGTCAAGTCATCGTAACTTTTATTACAGTTGATCCGCTAACATGACAGCATGTAGATGTTAACGTTATTAACTGCTTCTGTGGTCTAGCTCCCACTTGAGTTCGAATCTCGGCGTTGGACATTTCTGAAGGTTGTTTCATCTTTGACTTCACTTCATTACCTTTGGAGGTCGTTCAACCCATTTAGCCTACCATCTGCACAAAAGTGGCCGTAAAACATCAATCATCATCATCCACTGCATGTTCAGTTAATATATTGCTACGTTATTTTGTTACTGTTCCATATATGTTAGGTCCATCCATAATAAATCGGCCAGTATCGCAGACTTGGTCATATCTAAGAAATGTTTCATATTTTCGCCCTCACCGATACTTGGCTTAGCCCTCATGACACAACCTCTGATATCTATCCCCCCCCCGCCTATTCCTTTTACCACCAACCATGTCAGCCTGGACATGAAGATGATGTTTGCTTTCTAGTATCCAATAAATGTCAAGTCCCATTCTGTACAGATCTATTCTAGTTTCAAAGCTATCTACATTGAAATTTCTGTCTGTTTATTTACTGGTTACTTCCTATGTCTCTATCACCCTCCTGGAATAACTTCATCCTTCTTTGTTGACTTTCATGATTTACTAGAAAATTTAGTTACTATTCATCCTTGGTGATTTCAACCTTCCTTTGAATACACAGTCTACTGTTACATCCACATTTAATGATATCTTAGCAACTTAAAAATACACGTTTCTTTCTCCACACACATTCATGGTCACTGACTTGATCTCCTCATGACCCGGTCTACTACACCGGACTATATTCACACACTAACTGCCACAGATGGTTTATCGGATCATTTCACTGTCATAGCAGAAATAAAATTTAAGCATAATACAGTTGACTTGTAAGTGTAAAAGTCTTTATTGGTATACTCACAACGTTGACATTCTTACATTTAATTATGACGTTGTAAAACCTGAACATATCACCAACCCTAAAGCTAATTTGCCACAATTATGTGAGCAATACCACACCACACTTAAATCTTTACTTGACAAAACTTGCCTGTCGGATCGAAATCGGTAAATGTTAAACCACCTGCATCTTTGATGTCCCCTGATATTATTAATGCTAAAGTACTTCATACAGAACATATATGGAGAAAATCATGCCCACAACGGGTCTTGGATATACTGTGCAGCTTTTATAGGAACATGATCTCTGACAATCCTCATCAACTCTGGAACTGTATAAATAGGACTCTCCATAGAAAAGCACCCAAATTCATACTTCTTTTCCGGGTTGTACTTCCAGTTGATATATTGATTTTCCAGTTGTACATCGTCATCAGGTTGCCTCCGTGGTCTAGCGGTAGCGTGTTGAATCACAGATCACTACTACCTGAGTTCGAATCTCGGTATGCGCATATCTGAAGGGTGTTTCATCTTTGACTCGACTTCCTTACCTTTAGAGGTCGCTCGGCCCATTTAGCCAACAATGTGCACAAAACTGGGCGTAAACATCCATCATCATCATCCAGTTACACATCACCCATGTACAGTATTTAAACCGGCCTTTCTTACTGAATTTTATAAACTGATTTTATCATCCCTTATTAAGTCCTGTGAACTTGATCCTATCCCTACCTTTCTGCTAAAATCTAAGCTAATAAATTTATCACTAAGCTCTGGGATGTTCCCTTCTCATTTTAAAAATGCCGATGTAATCCCTCTTCTTAAGAAACCATCTTTACCAGCCAATGACCTAAACAGCTGTAGACCTATTTATAATCTATCTTTCATATCTAAAGTATTAGAAAAAGTCGCATCCAGTCGGAAAGGAAGGGTCACAGCACTAACACTATTATATTTATCTGCAGCATTTAACACCATTAATTACTCTCTGATTGGTATGGCATATAGGACACAACACACCTGCGTCAACTCATTCTTAAGAAATAGGTTTCAATCAATAAAAATAACAAACCTTTTCAAAGGCAGCGTCTTTGTTTTGCGGTGTTCCCCAAGTCTCTATTCTTGGACCACTGTTGTTTACTCTGTATACAACGCCACTAAAGCTCTCCTATTCACAGCCATAAATAAGACAAACATTAATATGCAGATGACACCCAAGTATATATATCTTTATCTGCAGCAGACAGTGATCTTTCACTTAAACAGCTAGATGACTATCTCGGTGATATCTCTGGATGACAAACAATAGACTTGAGCTCAAAGCCAACAAAACAGATTTCATCATTATATGTACATCCAGATAACGCAGCAAATTTACTCGCTTCTTCCCTACGCCCATCCCTAATCACACCATCAGACACTATGCGTAATCTTAGTGTTACATTTGATAGCGATTTTAATTTAGAAAACATATTTCTCTGACACGTCTCTGCTGCTTCTATCATATTCGTGAGCTTCATCGTATTCGTCGCTATATTTCTCTTTCAGTCGCCCAAACAATTGCTACAGCACTCATTACTAGTAGACTTGATTACTGCCACTCTCTTCTTTCTAACATGGCATCTAAGATATTCTAAAACTTCAGTGTGTTCAGAACTGCTTAGCTAGGGTTGTCGGTTTTCTCATTATGTCCCACTCCTGAAATCTTCATTGGCTCCCTGTTCAATCTCCCCTCATTTTCAAACTATGTGCGATTGCCTATCAAACCTTCATATCTATTCTCCATGCTTTCTCTAGCACTCGAGCCCAGAGAGCTCCGTTCATCTGGTTTTCACTTGTCTGCTCCCAGGGTTGAAACTCGTCAAATAGCATTAAAAAAATTCGTCACCATTTGAAAACACCTTTTCAGACATGCTTATCCGTCCTAATTTTCCACTGCATCCGATAACATTTATTGATGTATTTTGCATCGTACCTTCACTATGAGATTGCTCAACCCCTGTACTAGGTGTGCCACTAAGCTCGATTCTTTTCGAGATGATGTTTTACGGCCACTTTTGTGCACATGGTTGGCTAAATGGGCCGAGCGTCCTCCAACGGTAATGAAGCGAAGTCAAAGATGAAACACCCTTCAGATATGCCCACGCCGAGATTCAAACTCTGGTGGTAGTGATCTGTGAGCTGATCAACGCGCTACCAACTAGGCCACGGAGGCGCCCCCGATTATTTTCGTGGATATTGACGCTATAGAAGTTTGTTATTATTATTATTATATATTTGACTGTTTGAAAAGGTGTCTCGTTAGATTTTTGTTGTTTGTTTATACATGCAAAGTCCTTGTCTAATTAACTGAGTATTAAATGAAAGCATGTCCTTGATATTTATACCATTAAAAGAGGCTGTACATAGGTTAATATATATATATATATATATATATATATATATATATAGAGAGAGAGAGAGAGAGAGAGAGAGAGAACATAAAAATCAGCATTATTAGTAGATGGCATCAAAAGCAATATCCCATAACTAGGTTTTCAATTTGGAGTTGTAAGATCTTCCGGTCGAAACAGGTTTCATGTGTTCAGGGAGGTGATTCCATACATTAGGTCCAGCTTTTTGTTGTTTGTTTATACATGCAAAGTCCTTGTCTAATTAACTGAGTATTAAATGAAAGCATGTCCTTGATATTTATACCATTATAAGAGGCTGTACATAGGTTAATATATATATATATATATATATATATATATATAGAGAGAGAGAGAGAGAGAGAGAACATAAAAATCAGCATTATTAGTAGATGGCATCAAAAGCAATATCCCATAACTAGGTTTTCAATTTGGAGTTGTAAGATCTTCCGGTCGAAACAGGTTTCATGTGTTCAGGGAGGTGATTCCATACATTGGGTCCAGCTACTGTAAAAACATCATCTCCGTGTTTTGAATCTGGTCTTTCGGATCTTCAATAGGGACAGATGATCTGACCTCGGTCAAAGACCAAGACTGTTTCAATTGTACTAGTTCACATATATACAGGATGGGGCTAAGCCGTGCGCCACTTTGTATGTGCTCGGTAGTATCTTGAATACAGTAGATTTCACTGGTAACTTAGGTAAAGGCTGTATCAGTGTATGTGATCATACTTGTGAGTGTCTGTCACCAGACTTGCAATACAGTTCTGTATGCGTTACTGTTGGTTAACACATTTGTATCTGGCATTCCTACGAGTACTGAGTTGGGCATTCCTACGAGTACTGAGTTGCCATAATCTATCCTCGATGCAATGAAGGCATGTGCCACAGTCTTGAGGGTGTCAGAATCTCGGCGTAGGCATATCCGAAGGTTCTTTCATCTTTGACTTCGCTTCATTATCTTTGGATGTCGCTCGGCCCATTTATCCTACATTGTGCACAAAAGTGGCCGTAAAACATCAATCATCATCTTGAGGGTATCAGCAGATAAATGGGGTTTCAAACATCGAATCTTTCGTAGTTGGATGAATAATGATTTACATATAATTTATACATGTGCTGTTTCATAATTAGCGTTTGCTCAAACATGACCCCGAGGTTCCTGACAGACCGGCTTCGTGACACTGATACACCACCAACATGCACGCCATTGTCTGTAAAAACATTAATATAGTAGGTTGGTGTTCGAATGGGCACATCAT
Source organism: Paralvinella palmiformis (assembly GCA_025642065.1). NCBI lineage: Eukaryota > Metazoa > Annelida > Polychaeta > Terebellida > Alvinellidae > Paralvinella > Paralvinella palmiformis. The sequence goes on along the minus strand of JAODUP010000256.1, from coordinate 663,860 downwards.
TTTGTTGTCATTGAGTATCAGGAGGTTGTTGCCAAGGCATGATAACATTTCAGAGATGCACATGTATTCAATTTTGCAAGTGATTCCACTCTGCTTATTTTATTTGTTATCTCCATTGTTGTACAGAGCTGCGTTTCATCTGCACATGTATGTGTACATATGCCTTGACGCCGTGCTATACTGGCAAGAGGGAATTGTAGAGGACAAACAGTACCGGTTCAAGAACGAACCCCCATGGAACACCGAATATGAGACCGATTACATATGAGAATGTTGGCCTATTGACACACACTATTTCCTCTCAGATAGATAGGAGCAAAATCAGTTTAGTATAAGGCCCTTGATTCCAAATACAAATTCTAAACTTTGTAACAGGATGTTATGGTCCACGGTGTCAAAAGCAGCTAATAGCTCAACTACAATCAGTGCTACTGCCTTTCGATCATCAATGCTGCCGAATATGTTGTTATGTTTAGGTGCACATACACAATAGCACAATCGTCATCTTAGGACGGTGCAACAGAACTGTTTATTCTCAAGATACATTGACTGACGTGTACACTCATGGCAGTCGGCCACTACAACATATAATTGTTTATAAGTAGCATACATTACACTGTCCACACCTAATGTAAAAGTTAATTAAACATTAATTTTGCATTATACAAAAACTGATACTTATAACTAGACTAATTAATATTTTTCTTTTGTCAAGACTATGCTAACTATTGTAAAAGTAATCTAACATAAGATAACCTGTACACATGCACAACAAAATGTCTGAGAAATCAAATATCTTCTTGGGCTTTCTGTCTCTTAACGGATAGCGTCTGGGAGTATATCGGGTGGTTTATCCGTGGGTGTTGGTGGTGTGTTATTGTTCTGGGTAACACTGGTATTGGGCAAATCTGAACTCTGATTTGATTGTACTGGGCTTACAACTGGATTTACATTAGACGGTACACCACCAGGTAGTGTTACTGGTATTTGGTTGGGTGGTGCAGCGGCGGGTATCACCTGTCTAGGTACATATTCTGGCTGATGATCTGAAATAGTCTCGCCTGATCTTAGTAGCTGATCAACATGAATATGGCGTACATCCTGGCTTACACGAACAAGATACGTAAGTCGACCTAATCGTTTCACGATTATTCCTGGCATCCACGTTTCCTCTCCCTTTCGATGGCTTCAGCCTCGAAATTTATCACTGCACTCAAATTGTCTACATTTAGTGGATACATCTGGTGACTGTTTATCTACTATCTTACTGCGCAAGTCAGGTTTTATGAGATTAAATCTGGTACGTGGTTGTCGTTTCAAAAACAACTCAGCTGGAGACCTGCCTGTTCTGGCATGTGGATTTATTCTATACATCAACAGGAAATTAGCTAACTGCTGGCTCCGAGACATAGATGCAGACTTCCTCAGTCCTTGTTTCAACGCCTGAATATAACGTTCAATACAACCATTACTGGCTGGATAGTATGGTGGTGTCAATGTTTGCTTGATACCATTTAGCTTCAAGAACTGGGCAAACTCTCGGCTTGCAAACTGTAGTCCGTTATCAAACACTACTTGATGGGGAATGCCAAAAGAAGCAAAGAAGTTACGAATAATCTTGCAGTCGGGAATACCTCTAACCACTTGGAGTAACTGTCAACCACCAGAAGATAGTTTCTTCGCTCGCATTCAGCAAAGTCAATATGTAGTCTTTCCCACACATGACTTGGATACTTCCATGGTATTAAAGGTCCAGTTGGCGGTGTTTTGCGACACGATAGGCGAATTTTGCAACTGCCAACTAAATTTACTATGTCACTGTCTATATCCGGATACCATAGATAACTTCGAGCCGATCCCTTCATGCGAACAATCCCTTGGTGTTCCTCATGTAAGTCATTTAGCAGCTGTGGTCTGTATTTAGTTGGAATCAAAACTCTTAACCCTCAAAGTATACATCCTTGGTCCTCGGACAACTCATCTTATCTACGAAAGTAGGGCTCCAATTCATCATCATCCAAAGAATTAGGCCAACCAATTAACACGTGAGAGCACAATAATTCACCCGCAACTCTGTGGCTAAAGTAGGCCCTGCAACTGGGAAACGCAATAATACATCAGCATTTGTGCGATCTTCTGATCTCGTATACTGCATAGAGTATTGATAGTCCATCATTATTAATGTCCACCTCTGTAACCTCAGAACTGATAATGATGGTATTCCCGTATTAGGACCAAATATGATAGTAAGATAATTGTGATCCATCATTAGATTATATTTCCTCCCATACAAGTATTTATGGAACATTTGAACACCATAGATGATTCCTAGAGCTTCACGATGTTAGTGTACGTGGTGCAAATTAAGGCTATAGGTCGTTCATCACCATTTGGCATGGTGTGTGAAATTACGCATTCAACTCCAAAAGGGGATGCATCACCTGCTAGATGCAATTGCTTATTTACATCATAATGTACCAGTAGACTGTCACTTTTCAGGCATTTCTTACCGTATTGAAAGGCCTTCTCACACTCAGACGTCCACTTCCATTGAATTCTTTCCTAACAGGAAATACAAAAGGCCTAACCTAGTAGACAGGTTAGGCATAAACTTCCCATAATAGTTTACTAAGTCTAGGAACATACGAAGTTCCTCCACATTGTTATGTTTGTTGGATCCCAAAATAGATGCTACTTTCTCCTTTGTGGTATGTGGTCCATCTGTGTCTACTTTATGGTCTAAGTACTCGACACTAGCTTCAATGAAGCTACATTTGGAAGTATTGAGACAAATGTTATGACGCGCTCTAGCCTCTGTAAGACTTCTTCAAGAATTGTTTCAAGTTTATGCTGATTAGATGATGCAATCAAGATATTATCAAGATAGCACGTAACATGATCCAATCCACTTAGTACTTGATCCATAATATTCTGACAGATCGATGGTGCTGTCGATATGCCATATGCGAGGCGCTGGTACTGGAAAAGTTCTAAAAAAGTTATAAGTGTTCACAGTGAGGTATTCCTTTGATTCCTCAGATAACTCTGTTGATAAGAGTTTGACAAATCAATCTTGGTAAACACCTTACCTCCTGCCAGCTTGGAAAAAAGGTCTTCAGCTACTGGTAACGAATAGCATGTATCCTCCACTACTTTATTTATGGTGACTTTATCATCTCTGATCACATATTCTGATTGATCCATTTGCCTTTGGCACAACCACAATCGGCGCTACTCAATTGCTTCTTTCCACCTTTACAAGGACACCATTACTCTCAAGTCGACATAATTCTTGCTTCACTTTGTCCTTGAGTGCATAAGGCACCGATCTAGGTTTGTGAAAGATTGGGCTTGATTGTGGTTTCAGCATGACGTTGGCTGTGAAGTGCTTAATGGTACCAATACCCTCTTTAAACACTGATGGGTGTGCTGCTATAATTTCATTTATCTTCTGTGCGCGCGTCTGTGGCATGTCTTGAAAAATACTCTTCTAATCCAGGTAAATAAACTTCATCCAATCACGACCTAACAAAGGGGCTCTGTTGTTACCTCTGGCAATCAATAACGGCAACTTGAATGACTGGTTCTGGTACCGAAGGTGAGTAATTACTTCGCCTAACATCGGTATACGATCTCCTAAGTAACCAGTAAGAACCGATTCTGGTATTTACAGAGCAAGATGCGATAGATGATTATGATAGAGTGATTAAAAATGATAGATCGTGCAGCACCTGTGTCCACTATGAACGTTATCTTTGTCCCTTCAATTTCTACTGGAACCGTAATTTCTTCTGATTTACCTTTAGCCTCTTCTGTACTGTATACGGGTATATAAAGGTACTCTGTCATGGTCTGTTGATTCATAACTAAGTCCCTGAACTGTATTTACATATTATCATCAACTTGATGTACTTCTGATATCGTGATGATTTACATGCTTTAGCAATATGTCCAATTTTAGAACATTTATGACATGACCATGTCTTGGCATAACAACAATGGAATATGCTGACCATTACAGCGATAATATGTTTTACGTTGTTTGTTAGTGTTCTTTTGTCTTGGCTTCTGTGAGTCACTCCATTTATTTTGCTTTGACTTCGGTGAGTCACTCCACTTTTTACACTCTGTGTAACAAATGGTGTGGATTGACATGACTTCGTCTCATTGTGCGCTGGTTCCATTGTCTGAGCTTCTGAACAAACTTTATCCCAAGTCAGATATATTGTTGTTGCTAATGAGAACAATCTAGTCTTTATTGCTGGACTCAGTACATCGATAAAAATTATGTCCCTCAGAGTGTTCTTTAGTGAAACACCAAAATCATAGTTTATACTGAGTTTCTTTAGAGCCAAAATAAAGTCTGTAACGCTTTCAGTGAGCTCCAGTGGCCTAGCCGTTAAGCACCCGGCATTTGGTGCCAACAATCACAGGTTCGAACCCAGCAAAGGTCGAAATGTTTCCAGAGATTAATTTCTCGGCTCACAACATCGTGGGTTGCTGACCACGTTAAATGGCGCTGCCGTCTCCACTGAATTATTAAAAATAAAGGGGGACGTTAAAAAAACCTGAAGACGTGAAACACTCTGGCAGTGACCACCCTCAGGGTATTTCGGATCCATATTTCCGTACTGCTCCCCTGTGAGTGGTGGGGGGGTTTTTAGCTGTCGACAGCCTGAGGATTCTCCCCGAAAAACAAAACAAACAAATGAACCAAGGTGTAACGTTCACTTTATTGTCGTTCTCAATTTTATTGATGTTCATCCATATTTCTAATCTCTTCTGATAGTTTTTCCACTCTTCCTTATCATAATTAAATTCTGTAATATTTCCTCTTATAGCAGCTGCAGCCATGATAATTGATTAATCAACTACAAATCGGTGTCCGATTTTGGTTTTGTTGTTCGGGGAGAATCCCCAGGCTGTCGCTTAATCAGCACAGCCTTTATGTTGGAGTGGTTGATAAACCTCCTCCCCCACCACTCACAGGGGAGCAGTACGGAAAGATGGAGCCGAAATACACCGAGGGTGGCACTGCAGAGTGTTTACTCCTCAGGGTTTTCGATAACGCTGTCTCCCCTATTTAAAATCAGGAACGAAGCACAGCCAAAGTGTCAGCACCACATGTAGACCAAAATTAATTCACTTGTGCAAAGTTTCATCCTCTTCTGATAGTTTTTCCACTCTTCCTTATCAGAATTAATCTGTAATATTTCCTCTTATAGCAGCTGCAGCCATGATAATTGATTAATCAACTACAAATCGTAGTGTCCGATTGGTTGCGGTGATCTGTAATATATGTTTTTTTTCCGACGTCACGTAAGCCTATCAGAGAGCTTAAATATAGAGAGGCGTTACTCTTGCCGCACCATGTTGAATTTTGAACCAGTGGCGCCTCCAGCGACCGGAGGTATTTCTCAGATAAACAAAAGCTCTCTGGTTGTCCACATGCGATCGTGTACATGTGTGCGCATGGTTGAAATGAATTGCCAATACTAGTACTATATGTTACATGATTACATACTCTTTTATTAATTAACACTTTAATTGTGCACACATGATATCGAAGGAAACGAAGCTCTGAAACTTTAAATAAAGAATTAAGTGATTTCACAGCCCAGTCATTTAATTAATTCATAGCCTACAATTTGCAATCACTTGACAGCTGATTAGAAAATAATTGAACGTGGTTTAGGTTATTTCACAGCTTTGTGTGTGGAAGGTGTAATTTTTTTAATGAAAACAATTAGGTATATATGAGGTAAATGCATACAAACATACTTTCATCATGTCAGTTTATCATAGTCCATATTTTTTGGGGGATATATAGATATAATTATATATATACAGCTATTATAACGCAACCATAACACAATTCACCATATATTCATCATGCCCGTTTATCATATATTAACAAAAAAAATTATAAGTTCATTTAAAGTCTACACCTCAATAATATAGACCATGCAATATAAGCTTGCCCAGCTGAGAACAAAGAATATACATGGAATATTAACAATGTTTGTGTTAACATGTTAGAGAAATTAGTACTTTCATACAATAAGCAGCATCAAATCTCTTGTGCCACAGGTTCATCTATAGTAACAATCAGTCATTTGTTATCAAATGGACAGAATAACCCAAATTGCCAAACCCTAAACAACAACTACTACAAAAATATGACATTTAGTCCAAATCAGTGAACTGTTTAAAGTTAGACAGAATATACCCAGAGATGTAATAGACACATGCATTGACTACTGTAACAGATAACACCAGTAAATCTGTAACCAAGAGATTGGTCTGTTTACATGGTATCTCATCATCATAGAACTTCAAGGACTGAAACAGAACAATACCTTGTAAAATAATGACTTGAACCAAGTGCATACACAATGTGTAAACACATGTTTTCCTTGATTTGATATGCATTTAAGTTATGAAGAAAAGTAAACCAATTAAAGCACATGAGCTGAACGTTCAAGTACTAATTCAGGTACTGATAATCCTTTTTTGTATTAAGATATGAAATGAGCTGACAAAATTTCATGGGTTTGATCCATTGTTTCTTATTTAATTAATTTATAATACCAATTTTCACCATTAATATTTATAAATATTAATTACCATCACAGCTGGCCCTGTCTCCTGTATAGGCCTCCTATCTGTTATTACCTTCCTCTTTGATTTCAGTGGATGCATGCGGTGGATTTGGTACATCAAAAATATAGTTGGAATAGCATTCTAGATAAGTTTATCTCTTGTCTGGTTCATGAATTCCGTTTCAGTGAAATGCATATCATGCACTCTACAATTAGTATTCAAGTAATTTAAATCTTTCCTCATCATATATCTGAACGACAACAATTAATAACCCATCTTTTACTTCTGTCAATAGAAAAAATAACAAAATGAATGTTTCTACCAGTAGTTGAGGTATTTAATAATTAATTTCATAACATTTAAATTATAAATAGAAGTCCATATATATATCAATAAGCTTACGTTTAAAAATAAATATGGATGCAGTTGATCATGTAAATACTCAGCTATTTATAATTACTGTAATTAGGGAACAATTATATGATTATAGTAATGTAATTTTAGAAGTCCAATTATATTATTAACAATAACAAAGTAAAATATACCTCCCGCCCATATTATTTTTTAAATATCCTTTATTTTAAAAAAGCCAGATCATATCAAATTTTTACATTAGCTTTCATTTCCTTTCGGGGATGTCTTTATTTGTGCATACTTTTTCTGTTACTGCAGCCGAAAGCGGCGCAGAATGAACCAGTGCCATTAGGCGCCATGTTAACGAAGGGAGCTGTCCGTGACGATTTACCTCCGGTCGCTAGGGCCCTGGCGCTCCATGAATTCAAAATGGCGTCCCATGTTAAAACGCGAAGTAACACGTCTTATTATAAATAGTCTTTGGGCCTATTCGCGAAATTCCTGGCATTATCCCGAAATGCATAGCGGCAACAAGTTGTCACATTTCACCCAAATCCGGACACGGCCCGACAAAATTTAACAAATAAAGTAACAAAGAATGCGTAACTTAGTAAATTTATACTGAGTTCCTATGATCTCACCGATAGTTTATCAAACTGAATTTCCAACACAAAAGATGACAACTCCCATCTAATCGTCGCCAAATGTTATGTTTAGGTGTACATAGCCAAAAACACAATGGTCATCTTAAAACAGTGCAACAGAACTTTTTATTCTCGAGATATATAGACTGATGTGTACACTCATGGCAGTCGGCCACTACAGCATATAATTGTTTATAAGTAACATACATTACATATGTCATTTTCAGTGCTGTGAAGAGGACGATAAGCTGTGTGTAGAGATCCAATTCACAGAAAGCATTATAGAGCATTTCCTGTTAAGCTTGGTGACGTCTGTTTTGGAGAGTGGTGTAAAACTAAAACACTGTCCACATGATATTTACAGCTCATTTACTGTTTTTTTTTGTTCAGGTGTTTCAAAATTTTCACTAATTATTTTGGATCTTCTGTTGAAAGTATCCTTTGAAACCTTCGGCCGGCTCATCAATAGAGTGAAATGGATCAGAAATAGTTGCCTGCTTCCTATTAAATACATTATTTACCACATTAAAGATAACCTTCTGGTTTCCTTCTCAGGCAATGATCTTATTTGTATAATAAGAGGACTTTGATGTGGCCAAACAACTCAGCAACATACAAACGTGCACGGATAAACATCTCATTGTGAGCAGTACACATGAGTTTAGTTCTCATCCATATATAGCTGTGTTCAGAGTATTGCCGATGTCATGACTTTGCTGATTGGATATGTTCTTTGTGTGCCACAGACCTTTATGCAAATCAAACATGTTTATCGTTATAATTGGAGCATGTTCATCACTCAATTGTATGACCATAGAGTACTGTACGCAAGCTGTTTCTATGGCCCAGTTATAACATGCAGCCAAGCATATAATTTCAGAAACAAATGCGTTATTTACAAATATTACACTATAGCCAGTATAGGTGGTTTGAACAGCCTCTTGTGTTACCGAAACGGCTAAAGAAAACTCTATGGTGAAATTCCGATTTAAGATCGTTTCGTACTCTTAAGCGTCTATACTGAGCTATCAAATTTATTTAAATGAATCGACAATGGCGTCAGTTAGTATAGTTCGTGTAGCTAGTAGGTTGAGCATGGGGATATGCAAGTAAGGTCACAAAGATGGTTAACCTAACTTTATCTGGATCGAGATGGCAAATGATACTTGTGCCATCTGATGTCAGCCAGAGTATCTGACTTTTCTCCTTCTTACCATACAATCTGGTATTTGTTGTAATGACGGAAACTCCATGCAGTAACTACATGTAGGATTACTTCCTTACCTCTACGATATCATCAGAGTTTCTGATTATTATTGGGAGATTTTGGGGCTGCATTTATAAGCATAATACATTTATGTCTTTAATATCTGACACTGAACTGCTCCTTTAAATAAATACATTTTGTCAAATAATTTCATTAATTTTAATTTGTTGTAGTTTATTCATGTGAAATCCGAGTATGATACTCAGATAAATAGATTACATTAACTGGTGATTGTGCAAACAAGGATATGATGATTTATTTATAATTATAAGTTGCATATTTTATCTATATAGATATAATTGGAGTAAAAATGTGATATTATGTATATAAAGCCAATGAGAGAAAAAAATTGTATTATTATAATTCAAGAACTAACGTGAAATGCTTTTGTATTAGCCCATATGTGGTACAAAATTATTGAATTATCTCAATCTAAATTGTAATATCACTACCGGTAATTATCTTTTTCAAGAATTAATTACCAAATAAAAATATTGTTTTAAATATAGTTATATCATAAATGTGGCAGATGCGGTGGTGGTATTGGCATTCTGGACTGGCTGTTATGCTGAGTAAGTCCTAGAGAACTGAGATGTAGGCTGTAGATAAGATTAATTGTAGTCATTATAGGTCCATATATATATATATATATATATATATATATATATTGTAATGTCTTTGGCGCTGAATAATATCAACGTTTTTATCAACTTAAAATATAAAATAGCTATAATTAATATCATCTACAGATTAAATAAGGAATTATATATTTCGTTGTAGGATAAAAATTTATAAACGATTACTTTAACAAACTACTGCACTCACGCGTCCGCTCTATCATCTTAATATTCTGGACTGAAATGATCTGTGGTGAATGTTTTGTTTTAGGTAAATATAATTTTATGACATGCTAGATCTACATTATCCTTTTATGAAAATATAATTTTTATATCACATTTCATCCAAAAGATAATGTATTCCTAAGTCATTTATTAAATATTCATGAAATATTTCTCGTATGCAGTGTCAGTGAAGATATTTGATTACTTTCTTATAATATCGCCCATAGCATGCCCATCCATTGGACTGTCACTGTGGTCTTAACTTGAGTAAGTCTGGCCAGGCCTTTTACTGAGTTATAGATATAGGTTTAGCACGTATGCTTCATTATTAGGAGTTTTTGAAATCCTGTTATAGACTATGTTTTTATATTTATGACTACTGTCACGGTTCCCACGCGTCCAGGAAATCCTGGAAAATAACAAATTCATTTTCCGGGTCCTGGAATTGTGGAAATGTCCTTGAATTTCCGAAACCAGGAAATGTACTGGGAATTATATTCCCTGTGAAATAAATCGACTTAGAACAAAAAGGTCTGTTAATAAATATTATCATAATTATGCCTAGCTGTTGATGAAAACTTTGATTGTAGAAGAAAAAGAGTAGATCTACTGGTACATAGTCTTGATGATATCCCATGTTAGTTAAAATTTAAATAAAAGTGGGTGGATCTGACTGCTAGAAGGGTTGAGGAGAAGGCTGTACCATAAAATGTCAATAGTCAATCATACATTGAATCAGTATGATATGTTTTTCCCACACATATCTTGTGAACTTTGTCCTGGAATTTGTTTTATTTATTAAATAGAACACATGACTGTGTTCAATGTAAATATATATTTATTGAAAATAATACAGTCATATTACTTGCATTGCATTATATTCCATTGTTACATGTCACTTTTTTTGCCTATATGCAGTGGTCTACCTTTCCCAGTGCAAAAATATGACAAACCATCGAGAAATAACATATGTTAATAACCCAAATGGATTACTTTTATGTAATTATTATTAGTTTACTCTTTGATTTGGTCCATTCATAAAATAAATTATTTGTTTGTGTTTGCATGTATAGATTAACAGTCCTTATTCTTTTGTTTGTTATATAACTGAATTGAATTTATGTTTTATATAGCAAATAAAGTTATCTTTGAACAAACACAACTGTCACACATCCTATTAATATTTGTTATACCTAACAAAATGTATTTTTGGATGGTTATAGACTGCTCTCTTGTCATTTTTGTATGTGGCTTGCAACAATTTAAAAACATCTAAAATTAATTTTGGACATACTGGTATGTAGTACCTTTGGACTTATTTTGAGAAAGAATTAATTATAAATGAAAGTTTTAGTTATTTTTAATTTACTGCATGGTTATTCTCTGCTTTACTCACCTATTTGCTGTTAATACTTATAGTGAGCACATGGCTGATGCTGGTGATACACCAGTGTTGAGCAGTAGACAGAAGCAGTTCACAGTTAGAGCTGCCAAGAAGAAGCCAATGAAGGCAGCATTATGTAGTCCTTATTCTGTTTTTTGGTAAGTCATATAAAACCTGCAGGTTTCTGGTAACAGTTGTTGTTTTGAGGTGTTTTTATTTATATTTTTGGGAGTTTATTTTGGTGATGTTACAATGCAATGTATAATTATTAGTTAACATGCAATACATCGATATAAATATTTGTGTTGGCATATAATAATTCATTTAAAATTATTTAGAAAATTGACCAGAAAGTACCAAAAAATGCACATGACTAAGTTCCCCATGAAAGTAGCTATGTTTGTAGTTTTGGAGATAAGTGGATTTATCATCATCGTAGAAGTCTGGGTTCATTGAGCCAACATTTATTTATTTGTGCATGATTTCATTATTAATGAAGCATGGACACTTTCTTACTATGCCACCACTGGAAATTAGGTTGTACCAATGGTTACATACACTGGATAATGTGTGTGTGCGTGTGTTTGCTTGTTTGTTAGTAACATGAACTGTCCTTCCTGTAAGTGTAACACAGGTATGCATAATATACACACACACACATAATGTCCATCATATGTAACCTTATTGATTTTCTACTTACAATTATCTACTTACAGGCCACATGTTTCAAGTCATGACTCTACAAATATTTTACATTTACTTGAAAGGTTTGTAGTTTGAATTATATTCATCCCATTGTCCCTTTACATTAATCTTAATGACAAAAATACCTCATATTTATCTCTTCTTATGTAAAAATATATTATTTGTATGTAGGGAATTTGGTGGCGTTGAATTGAGAAAAACTACCGCAATCTTAAGAACTGAACAAAGGTCAGAATACAAAGCCTTGAAGAAGTTGAAACCAGCCGAGAAGAAAGAAAAATATTCATCACTTCTGAAACAAAGAAAAGCTGAAGAAGTTAATTTAATGTAGGAAAATTCTCATGACTACTGACAAGTCTGATAATCTAATTTCCTATATATAATACCATTATCTGGATTTAATGGGCTCATTGTAATTGTAAACTGACAGTACTTGATCAAACACTCTCCCTCCCCGAGTCGGGTATACAAGTTCTATTTTCATGTATTATTCTTTCAGCTAGACTTAATTATTTTCGGGACTAGTAAATTTTGACTTCCCTAATCTTTCTGGTTAGTAACAATTATGATGAAGTTCTTCCCTTGTATTTCAATACAAACTGATTGGTACATGGTAATACGATATGCATATTTAGTATACAAATGTGATTGTTCTCTAGAAACCAAGATTTTGACACACATATGTAGTGTCATTCTTCTGATGTTTGTAGTGCACATTTTAAATAATGATTGATACAGTGTACTTGACATTCTTTTTTTTGGGGGGGGGGAAGTCCCTTTAGATCTTTATATTTATTTTATCAGATGGTACATACTTGTAAAATGCATCCATTTGTTTCCGATAGAGTAAATGGTAATTTTAACATAATAACAATAACATCTGGTTCTAAAATATAGAAGATCCAATATATCATATTTAATGATGGGGATAAAAAGATAAATTTCATATTTACTTTAGGAGTCAACTGGTTATTGGCTTTAAAAAGGTAACCATCTGCTTAGAGAAGGATCAGTTAAGACTGGTGCTAGCAAACAGAGAAAGTTGGATTTTAATACAGCACTTGGCTCTCTTAGTTGGCATCCGTAGATGTCCTGGCGCTGCTTTATCTGGCCTAGAAGTGTGCTTGGCTAACAGGCTCGGTGTACCAAAGCTTAGTACTTTTGGATTCAAGGTATTGGTACAACACAAGTATATATATGTAACGTCTAATTTTACATAACACTTTTACAGAGTATGAGTTTGTGTGTGATTACGTGTTGTCAATAAACAATATCTTTTTACTTGTTCAGAAAAAAAGACATGGTGATTGCAGCAACTTTGACAAAGTTGTGGAGGAGATTGCATCAAAATGTCCACCAATACACATTCCCTGGTTGGAATTAGAAAGTGAACTCCTCGACATCAAATCTTCGAATGTGAATATGGAAAGTGAAATAACCCGGACACTAGATGATACCATGCTAGATGTGGAGGATCAGTCATGTGAACAGAAGTCCTCTGATCAACACAGAGCAGTTAATCCATTTGTGGAAGAAGACAATGAAAAGGAAGGGACCACAACAAGAAATTTTAAAGATTTTTATCAATATAAATCACAAACACAGAAGAAACAAAAAATTATTTTTGAGGACAGGTGTAAAGGTAATATTATTCCGTTGAAGCATGAGGGCTTGGGTAGTTCTGATTTTATTGCTCTTGAGGATACAGAACCCGACTGTACCAAGAGGAAGAGAAAAGACAAAAATAATTTACTCTCCAAAAAGAAAAAGTTCTCCAAACACTCGACATGGCAATCACCAGATGTTGGGCAAATGGTAGCTAATTGTGGGAGGAAACCAGTTAAAAAGAAATAAAAAGATGCTTATTTTGTTGTTAACTGATATACAATAAGCAAAGTTTCTGAGAAATTATTGTTAATTATTTGATTGCCAGTTTTGTATGCAAATGGGATATCCAAGTTTTTATGAATGTCATTCTGTTGCGGAGGGGGGTGGGGGGGAACATATCTAGGATTTACTGGTGTTATTAGTAGATTATGTTTTTTTGGCCTTGTTTAGCTTTGTGTTAGCTCTTTGTTAGCACATAACCATGTTCTAAGTTGCTCGTAACATAAAAAAATGATCTGGATTTAGCTGCCTGTTTTATTCACTGTTGATGCTATGAATTTTGATCAAATGATATAAAAATGCAGGAATAAACTACAGTGAAAACGTTATCATGACAGTTCACCAAGAACACATTAAAACTGTTATTTCATGATAGCATCTGTATCTTTTAAGAGTCAATTACAACACCATTCTCATATTTTCAATAGGTAATTAATAAATGCCTAGCCATAAATGTAGAGATTCCGACAATTTCTAGATGGTGTATGTAAACATTCAATTATAAAAATAAACTCTAACCTTCTGTTGATTGTTCCATCATCATTGATCAAAGCGTCAGTATTACTGAACTGCTATTAGTTAATTAATAACAATTATACTAAAAATACCATGATACAAACACGAGCATTGCTCTACGATCAGTATAATTGATATAATATTTTTTAAATGTCTGTATCACAACCGAGTATCACAACCAACTATAATATTTGAAACATTCATGAACATACAATTCAATAATGATATGAGCGCCAAATGACATGCAAACAATAAATTAATATCACAACTATGCTATATCTGTATGCCGGTAATAAACAAGCGTACAGAAATCTAGAACAATATTATTACTTTCATTATACAATGAATGATAGACAGTTTAACAAAGAGTTTTAAAAGATTTAACTAAATTCAAGTAGTTGTCAAAAAGACCCTGTTTAATATACCAGGTAGCTTGAAAGAAACACTTGGTAAACCCTGAGCTGAGAATGCATTTTATCTCTGATAACTGACTCGATGAATTACTACATACATATCCTTGATTATGACACTGTATATACTTGTTGTACAGCGTTGAGTTTATTAATTTTCAGTACAAAACAAAATACCAGAGAAAACTGCATTATTTGAAATGCAAGCAGAACTGGGAAATAAGTGCGAAGAATATTTAAATTCTGAAGGAGCATGTCTTCATATAACGGATAACAAGAGCTGATATAATAATATGAATCAGCAGGGCTAACAGCTTTGACACATCTCCACATTATTTGTTGCCTAGGTATGTCCTTGCATTCACAACTATCTGGCAAGTGGAAATATATTTCAGTAGTGGCTGAACGCGAATATTTCACCAACATTGTAAAGGAGTCTTGTAAAGAGGTATTTGCCCAGTCTGAAAAGTGTTGCAAACCACAACACTTAAACTTATCCTGCATAGACTGCCAGCACGTTTTATATTTTGTATTGCTGGAAAATTCCTGCAAATACTGCAGCAGTTCTGCAAATAATTCATGGTTGATCACCTTATTCTTATAAACATGGGCAATAGTAGGTACAACTATACCAAAACAAATGATGGAGAAACCCTCTACAATGACCAGTGCAGAAACAAAATAATTTACTTGCTGATAGATCAGCCTGAGGCCATGCACTGAAACAAAAACTATCACAATTCCAGTAAATATGCCTAGATATGCAGCTGTATTATAAATTTGAGTGTATGAGCATCTGATCTGATTGCTACTCAAATACGAACTAAGAATTATTGTCGTCAAGCCCTCTAATATACTTATGACCAGGAAACCGGTTAACACTTTCTTGCCGAGTTTGAATCGGTGTCGTCTGTCAATACTCTGCCAGTAGGACATTTCTTGTATAGTACTTTCCTTTGTCACTTGAATTCACAGCAGCATAAACCTATGTAACAGTAATAAGTGGTAAGTTTATTACATTGCTAGAGAACATATTAATTTACAAAAGGTTCAGTACTAACTACCACACTGATACTTCATTACTGATATGACCATATTATCATTTATTTAACATTATTTATAAATAAACTAGCATAATGTAAAAAAGAGAATGTCTGATCTGAAACCCTATGCTTATATTAAAGGCATTCTTTTGGAAAATAATGGGTGCCTCCATGGTCTAATTGGTAGTGCACTGGACCACAGATCACTACCACCTTAGTTTGAATCTCAGCATGGGCATAGCTGAAGGGTGTTTCATCTTTGACTTCGCTTCATTACCTTTGGAGATCCCTCAGCCCATTTAGCCTACCATATCACAAAAGTGGCCATAAAATATCAATCATCATCTTGGAAAATAATGAATTAAATAGATAGGTAATACACACCAAACTAAAAGCCATATAGATTATATGTGTGCGTGTGTGTGATGTTTCATCTAACTCCATGACTCATGTGCAGAGAAATAGCCATAAAACAGCAACACTGTTAAACACACACAAAAATATATTTATGTGTATATATATATAATTTATCCATTTATGGGGAACGGTCTTAAATGCAAGCTTGCTGCTTTGGATATTCAAAATTTACATTACCTGGCATAATAATAATAACAGCCATTTAATAATAACTGGTATACTACTGATAATAGTGGGATGATGAATAAATTAATTCTAGACAACTCAGACCATATGACTCAACTTGGTGGGAGACAAATCTACCAATATTGAGACAACTCAGCCCCAGTTTTGAGACAGCTGAGCCCCTGTCTTAAAACAAGTCGATCATCCAGTGGTGAGAGAACTTGGCTAAGTTAGAAATTAAGTTTGTGATGCCGGTGAAAGTTTGTGGTGTGACTATATGTTCAACTTATAGGAGATTAAAATAAATTACAATGTATTGTGATTATCAAAATATGAAATATTTGGTGACTTTTGTCACAATATACAATTTTTTAATGGTGGAGACCTTAAATGAGGATTCAAGCAAATAGAATATATATATATATATATATAATAATGTACACATACATTTATTTACTGGTAGTGATGTGTGATCCAACACGCTACTGCTAGACTATGGAGGTGCCCTTCGTGTAACAAAAATAAATTAATGAGCAACACTGATATTAAACTACTAGTAAGATTTATTATCTAAGAGTAGTGTAAAAATAACAATCTGATACCAGTGTTCACTTCCCTCTCTGCGAGTATTGTATGCTTGGTAACTGACTCCATGGGAGGCTGGTTGATCTGAATAAAGAGTCAGTGTATAAAAATAAAAGCTATCACAGATGGTCATTATGGATAATAAAGGGTAGTGGAGTCTAGACATAAGAAGATTAGTTTATTTGGTAATAATTACCATTCTTTGATACACTCTGTTTCAGTGAAACTACATGAAACATTGTAGAATTATTTGTTTATCAACATTGCATGACTGTCTAGGTTATCTGAATGTATAAATACTTCTGGCCTGACAGTATCTACATTGGTGCAAGAAGCTCAAAGCCAGTCAACTTGTGTATTCTCCTTGCCTGTCTGGTGATAAAAAAGGTGTGATATCTATGGCAATGATAATGTAGGAATCATTTACATATAAAAAAATATACAGTTAGTTACTGACCAGGCGTGACTGAACTACTTTTATGTTGTACTTGAGTAGAAGTAAAAGTAAGCCTCTTCAAAACTACTTGAGAAGACTACTTGAGTCACAGCTAGCAGACAGCCACTGACTAAGCCAGAATTCTTTTTTCACTCCATTATTAAATAATACAAATTAAATATTTTAACTTATCTTTTTAGCTACTCACTGTTACTCACTGTATCCTTACTGGGCACTTATAGGAAATATATTTCCTTTGCAGCCCTCCTTGACTATTTTACTTAATTTTGGATCATTTTAAGATTTGGTTCCCTAACTTAATTAGTGAATATCCAGTCTAAGATGTCATACAGTTTTATGGCCCAGTGCCAATCCAGTCTATTTTTGAATGCGTTTAGAGTTGGTGGAGTCACAACTCTTTCAGGGAGTCCGATCCAATCTTTAATGACTCTTAAATTAAAAGAGTGCTATCTGAATGCTGTCTTTAACCTTGGATTCTTTAGTGACTGTGACCTCCTGCAATGCCCTCACCAGCTAGTTTGGGTAATGAATTCTCAGGAATGTCTTCAATGCCATGGAGTATCTTATATACTTGGATCATATATCCTCTTCTTCTGTACACCAGACTTTGGAGCTTGAGATTTCTCCATCTTTCTTCACAAGGGAGATCTCTAATCCCAGGTACAACCTTGGTAGCTCACCGTTGTACTTTTTCCAGGTGATGTCTGTCATTCTTGTTAATGGGATACTGCACTGTGTGCATATTCAAGGTACCATGTGTACTCTAACCATTGACTTGTATAATTGTACAACCATCTGTCCATCCATATATATCTGAATGACCTCCTCATTGCTCCTACCACATGGTTGGCTTTGTTTGCTGCCATTGCCACTTGTCTGGAGAATGTTAAGTCTGGTGTAAATTTGAGTCCAAGGTCTTTTTCTTCTGTGACGTATTCTAATTTGTAATCTGATTCATATGTTTTACAAAGTATTCATTCAATCATTGTGTCTGTTTTCTCGTCTATAATGCATGATTTTGCATTTTGTTGTATTAAATTTCAGCTGCCACTCATATGACCGCTTTAAGTTGAACAGATTGTTCAAATCTTCCTGGAGACTGAATCTCACCACTCAGTTAGTACTCTTCATTTCCAACTGCTCCATACACCTTTGTGTCGTCTGCAAATAGTACGTAAAAATTCTGTACAGCTAAATATGTTACATCAATATTAGTTACCTTTGTCCCTGTATGCCTGGATATGCAATGATAAACGGCCTATAAATGTCTTAGATGGTGATGACGTATATATCCTTCTGAAAATAAACTGTTGTCATAATTGCCATGATGATATGGATTTCCTGTTATCACGTTGTAACGCCTTCATTTTCAGCATCTTTTACGAAAGCAAAAAGGCTCTCCTGATTGAGAATATGTAGCCCCGTGCTCAGACTTTCTATAAAAGCCAGCACCTCTGGCGGAAATTGTCAGTATGGGCTGTTTGGCGATGTTGGATGGATAGAAGCGAAGAATTGCTTCTATAATCATTTCTACATCGCAACAGTTATCTGAAGTGTGTTTGATCTTCAGTGCTGCCCGCTACTGATACTTACTGAAACGCGAAGTGGTCACAGTCTGAATTTGGAACAAAAGTGTTGTTCATCGCGAAGCACACGAACTACGCCAGAAGTGCAAAATGGCGGCGATTGTTTCAGATTCAACGGCCCCTTTGCGTGATGTCAGGCGAATCCAATTCGGAATCCTTGGCCCAGATGAGATTGTAGGTTTCAGAAATAAGTTCTTTATTTGCTTGTTGCCGATTCGTTTTCTGATTCGTTTGGACCTTATTAATAGGAAAATGCCCACTGGCACTACTGCCTTTCTACGTGTCATGTTTCATTTAGTTAAACACAGCAGATATGACATCTGTACAAATAAATAATATAACTGATGTAGTTGTTGTTCCTCCCTACTACCCTAGGCTAGGGGTTGCCTTTTTCATAACGTTACTCATTTATTATTCCTATAGAATAAAGTGTTAATAATCACAGTTGCATGCTATCATTTTTTGAAATATGATACAGCATTGTTGTGGCCTCGTAGTCGTAGGTAGGGCGTGCAACTAGATCATAGATCTACCTGCCCATAGTTGTGGTCATACTTTGCGGATGTTTGAATGATGGTCGTGGCATTATTGTAAATGTTTTTCAGTCTACTGGCAGTTTTCTTCACCAAACTTAAATATATTTAGAATTAGTTCCCAAGGTGAAGCTAAATTAGACCAAGTGACTCGTTCGAGGTAGCCAACCATGTTAAAATAACTTGTTTCTTGTGCCACTTTGATGTCTTGTTAAATCATTAAATGGTGCATAATCGGAAAGGTTTAACTAAAGGTTAGGGCTGAACGCTGTGACAGGTTACTCTGTTAAAAAATGATTCTGCTAGATATAAGAAAACAGTGTGTATAGTCTTGCCTGATATCGATAAAAATTTCCAGAAACATATTTTACAGTGTTTCACAGAATATTTTCAGGAATTGTGGGAATTAACTAACCTAAATTTTTTTATACAACTTGCATCAAGTTAATGCAATATCAGATTACACACTTGAACTGCATTTTAAGAGGCCTAAGTTATATACCTAATGATCTGTTAAAATATACTTTTATTAATACAAGAAGAGAATTGTAATTGGTTCTTGTGAAAACAATGGCCATGTTTAGGTTGATAGCACCAATTCTGATTAAGGCCAATAACTTCAGTTCCGTGTACATCCCTTAAGTGACATTTATAGAATAACCTTTGTTATTAAAGAAGTTCCATTTGCATTCAATATTTTTATTTACTTAATGCTTTTTGTTCAACTTTGATGCTACAGGCAACTTAAACTAATATATGATGCAAACAGTTATTTTTCTAATTCAGTGTGGCTTGAACTCCCATGTTGCCTTATATTCTGTTATACATTAAAAAAAAGCTTTAATATCTTTTTTTACTGAGTTGGTCTGTATGTGGTAAATTCATGTTAAATGTGTTCTGTTTTTTATACTTCCATTGAAAACAGCGGAGAATGTCCGTCACTGAAGGTGGTATCCGATATTCAGAAACGACAGAGGGTGGTCGACCAAAGATTGGTGGATTGATGGATCCACGTCAGGGTGTTATAGATAGGATCTCTCGCTGTCAGACATGTGCTGGGAACATGACTGAATGTCCAGGACACTTTGGCCACATCGATCTCGCCAAGCCAGTTTACAATATTGGTTTTATGACTAAGACGATAAAGATCCTTCGCTGTGTCTGTTTCTTCTGCTCTAAGCTGCTCATAGACAGTGTAGGTTGTTGATTTTCTGTTCTGTTGATTTCCTAATCGAAGATGTAATATAGACAATTCTTTGATATTGATGGTATTTGTTTTTAGAATCATCCGAAAATCAAAGATGTTGTAGCAAAGACCGGTGGACAGGCGGGAAAGCGATTAGCTTATGTTTATGACCTTTGTAAAGGCATAAAACTGTGTGAAGGTGGCGATGAAATGGAAAAGACAGAGATGCATGAAGGAGGAGACGGCAATGGAGAACAGAAACAGGTCTGTATGGGAAGTTGGCTTTAAAGTTTAAATCAATTTGAGTGCAGGGAACTGCAGTGGGATTTGGGTGTGAAGAACAGTTAAAATGCTTTTCATTACTAGGCGATACTGCAGAGTTGTGAATTATTTAGCCGTTACTATTAGAAATTTTGTTTGCTGTTGTATATGTATCATTGGCTGCATCTGTGCTAGATGAACGAGTGCAAATATTCTGTACTGTCTTAGCTCCACTCCTTTCACACACTGCATTTGTCGCTGTTTGTATTAACTGAATTGATGATAGGGTACGGAAATGTATTTAATGATAATAAAGTTGTCTTTAAAGTAACTCATCCACTCACCAATACAGTTTTTACATCTGCCCTGATTATTTTTGGCAGATGACAGGTTAAAAACCTATCAAAGAATTTTGGGAGGTATGAAGTTTAACCTGGTTTTGACTAAACCTCTTTAAACATTAAGCAATAACAAAAGTATTTGGATGTTTCTCAGACCTTACTGAGGTATGCAGTTTAGGCTAAGCTGGCTTAACCCAGGTTTAATGCTAACTCCATAACACTAGTCATTAAATCATGGATAAATACTAATATATGGTGCCAGTAAAAAAGATTCAGGGTGCTTTTATTAAAGTAGCATCAGTTTCAGTCTTTCTGCTGTGAAGGATCAATATTCAGGATCTTTTACCTTTAGTACTAAGATTGATAAATGCTGTGAAAGATTCACTATTCCTCATGTACATGTGTTTCTATGTTGGTTCATCTTTTTTTAACAGTCTCATGGAGGATGTGGACGCTTCCAGCCCAAAATCCGCAGGAATGGCCTTGAGGTGACAGCAGAGTGGAAAAACGTCAATGAAGACTCACAGGAGCGCAAGATCCAGCTAAGTGCTGAGCGTGTTCATGAAATCTTCCGGCGCATTTCTGATGAAGAATGCGTTATTCTGGGTATGGACCCCAAATATGCACGTCCTGACTGGTTGGTCTGTACTGTGTTGCCAGTACCCCCATTAGCCATCAGACCAGCTGTTGTCATGTTTGGCTCTGCCAGAAATCAGGTAAGACTTGCATATTTGAGTGAATAAATGTATCGTCTACTCTTAACTTATATAATCAGGTTTTAGTCCAAGCAAAAATGGATTAATTTCCATATTAAAAATTAAGAAAAGGATTTATAATATAGTTTTACATCCAGTCATGTAGTGTAATGTTTTGTGAAACAACTAAAAGACGAGTAAAAATACTTTTTTTCTGTAACCATTTGTCGTAATAAATTGAAAATATTTAACTTTATGAGCCCTAATTCATAAGCAATAAAACCTTTTAATGTGTTTAGAAATTCCACGTCTGATTCTAGGCTTGGTTTATTTTTAGCAGTAAAGCGTACACTATATGTTTTAAGAACACAGGAGTCTGTTCTATGGTAATCTTTCTATGTGTTAATTTTGGATATGCTCAATTTTTAATCAGGATGATCTGACACACAAACTGGCAGACATTATCAAGATAAATAACCAGTTAAAACGCAATGAACAGAACGGAGCTGCTGCTCACATAATTCAAGAAGACACAAACATGTTGCAGTACCATGTGAGCACTCTAGTTGATAATGAGATGCCTGGGATTCCAAAGGTAGATATCGGACCAGAGTTTATATGGTGTATTTTTTTAATATGGAGTGAGAAATCCTGGAAGTTTGTTAGACCATTTCTGTGAATCGTGCAAATCACATTTTCGTATATATTTGTGGGGGGAGTGTTGACGAGACTGGCATCCACAAATCATCACCGTCAAAATGTAGCATAATTATCCCTCATTATAAGCATCTTTATATGGCCCCTGCTAGTTTAAATTGCACCTCAAAGTTCCATATCCGGGTTCCAAGTCCGGATTTTAGTTACAGATGTTTGTGGGATGTTTCAACCTAACCTAAATTAAGATAAGTTTTTACCAGCCTTGGGTTCTTAACCCTACTTCACTCTTTAACTATTTGGATGTGATTGATAAGAGTTATAATTATCATATTTTCGTGTCGATCATTTAACCCGTTTTGAAATTACTTGCATTACACAGGCGACCCAAAAATCTGGCAGACCTCTGAAATCCATCAAACAGAGATTAAAAGGAAAGGAAGGTCGTGTCCGAGGCAATCTGATGGGCAAGCGAGTAGACTTTTCCGGACGTACTGTGATTACACCTGATCCGAATCTGAGAATAGATCAGGTTGGCGTGCCACGGTCGATTGCTCAGAATCTTACATTCCCCGAAATTGTCACTCCATTTAATATGGAAAAGTGAGTAATTTATTTGTTGTAGTCCATTTTCATACTGAATTTTGCCACTATTGAATTTGAGCCAGTTCTGTGATGTTGAAACACAAAGTGAATAATAATGATGTAAAATTAACACACTAATTTTTTGCTGAGAATTGGCTTAGAAAGAGGGTGCTGTTAACTGTGTTTGATGTGTTATAGTGAGCTCAGGAGCCGGCTAATTTAAACATGCCTTTATCCAAAATATGCTGATGGTATAAGGTCATTTTACTGTGAGAAATTGAATTTGGTTTTCATCAGTTTGCCAGCTACCAACTTGGTTAAAGAATTCCCTTGACCATGGTTCAGCAATGTCTGATTTCATTTTAATTAATTGTTATCAAGTTCACTTTTGCATTTCTGTTAGACTGAGTGAGTTGGTGAGCAGAGGTGCCAATCAGTACCCAGGGGCCAAGTACATTATCCGTGATAACGGTGACAGGATTGACCTCCGTTATCATCCAAAAGCTAGTGATCTTCACCTTCAGATTGGTTATAAAGTGAGTGTGCTGTGATTTTAATGGCTTATGGTGTTTTTATTTTTTTGTAACATGTTCCAGACAAGTGTGTTTTTGTTGGTTTGGTAACAGTTTGTTTTCTCCCTGGTTAGGTTGAAAGACATATGCAGGACAATGATTACATTGTCTTTAACAGACAGCCAACTTTGCATAAAATGTCCATGATGTGTCACAAAGTGAAGATTCTCCCTTGGTCTACATTCAGATTAAACCTCAGGTGAGTCGGAATGTATTAAAAATGTCTTGATGTGCAAAGTTTTACTAGCCACTATCCTTGTGAAAATCTAAAAATACATCCATATCTTTATATGTGTGACACGAGGCAGTCAAGGTGGTGCATAAAATATATATATACAACTTGAATTGTTTTTGGTGTGTATGTTCATTAGCTAATGTTCTAATGTGTGCTGCCAGAGTACGATGAACAATATTTTCACTTGTTTGTTGTGTTGTTTTTTGACTCAGATTTGAGAGTTCTGTATCCATTAATAAAACCACATATTTCAGATTTTCTGTATAAGGGATAGAAAACACTTTCTTTAAATATTTTATGTTTGGTTATGGTTTTGTTTAGTGTGACCACACCTTACAATGCTGATTTTGATGGTGATGAGATGAACCTGCATTTAGCTCAGTCATTAGAGACGCGGGCTGAAATATCGCAGCTGGCATCTGTACCACGCATGATAATAACACCTCAGGCTAACAGGCCCGTCATGGGTATTGTACAAGATACATTGACCGCTGTGTGCAAGATGACTAAAAGAGATGTATTCATAGAAAAGGTATGGATGATGCTATTTTGTATGTTGACGCTCATTTTCTGACCAGCATATATTATGGTAATCAGATGTTTGTTAATTGTTAAACTCAAGAAATTTCCATTTGTGGTGCAGGAGCAGATGATGACCATGTTGATGTATCTACCTACATGGAATGGACGTATGCCGCAGCCAGCCGTCCTGAAGCCTAAACCGTTGTGGACTGGCAAGCAGTTGTTTTCACTTATCATCCCAGGTCGTGTGAACTGTATACGTACACACAGTACACATCCTGATGACGAAGACAAAGGTCCATACAAATGGCTGTCACCTGGAGACACTAAAGTATGTTTTAAGCTTGTGGCGTTTCTTTCAAATCCTCACTTACGTTGTGTTGTACCTGTAACTTATTCGCAACCAACATTTCAGGTACTGGTTGAGGACGGGGAATTAATCACTGGCATTCTTTGTAAAAAATCTCTTGGAGCCTCATCAGGATCACTGCTTCATGTGGTATTTATGGAAGAAGGATTCGAGAAGGCTGGAGAATTTTATGGCAACATTCAAACAGTTATAAATAACTGGTTGCTTATTGAGGGCCACACCATTGGTATTGGAGATACCATTGCAGATCCAAAAACGTATGCCGACATCCAAGATGCCATCAGAAAAGCAAAGGTATTTTTAATTCTGTTGGTGTTATTATATTTTATAGTTCTGTCAAGTTCAATGGATGTGGTAAATGTTGTGACCTGGGGAAGTTGTTTTTGTAGCCAGTGAAACGAAGATTTTTATGTTAATTATTGGCTACATATTGTTTTATCTAAACATTTTTGCGTGATAAAGAACGCTTTAATAACTTACCAATTCCGTCTAAATAGCCAATAGTTCGGTGTACCAAATTATCCATGTAATATTGAATGATTCTATTTCATTATCTTTTTCAATGTCACAGAGTTGTGCTAGTTAAAATCCTGTTTATTTTAAGTTTGTCTTTTGCTTGTGCTGTGGAATTGTAAACTAGCTGTGCCGATCACTGATGTACAGCTGCCTCTGGCGTTTGGGAGAAATGCACACTCCTGAATTAAAATAATCATGTTCAGTGTGTTGTTGTTTTGGGGCTTTTTCAGCTCGAGGTAATAGAAGTAATTGAAAAGGCTCACAATGATGATCTGGAGCCAACACCAGGTAATACACTGCGTCAGACTTTTGAGAACCAAGTGAACAGAATCTTGAATGATGCCCGTGACAAGACGGGTTCGTTGGCTCAGAAGTCTCTTTCATCGTATAACAACCTTAGAGCCATGGTTGTTGCCGGATCCAAGGGAAACAAGATTAACATTTCACAGGTCAGTCATCACTCTTCGTGCCATTTGTTTGATTTTCAGTGGTAATATCGCTGACGGTATTATTTTGGAGGTTGCGATTGCTAAATGTTCGGTTTATAATTACTCATCACACGATTGTTCTTGATTACCTTTAACTATGATAGGTTATCGCTTGTGTGGGTCAGCAGAACGTTGAGGGAAAGCGTATACCTTTTGGATTTAGACATCGTACCTTGCCTCATTTTATCAAAGATGATTACGGACCAGAATCAAGAGGATTCGTAGAGAACTCTTACCTTGCTGGATTAACTCCAACTGAGTTCTATTTCCATGCTATGGGAGGCCGTGAGGGTCTTATTGATACAGCTGTGAAGACAGCTGAAACAGGTCAGTCACTGTGTTCAGTGTTTATTTTATATTTTTCTAGATGACCGACGTGATGAATTTAAGTATGATTCTGAAATGATCTGATGAATCCACGAGTCCCATCTGAATGGTCGGTGTGAACCAAGACTGCTCGGAATGAGACCTCCCCCTGTTAAGTGGGATTTTTACTGATTCATAAGCATACGAATATTTGCAGGATACATTCAGCGTCGTCTGATCAAAGCTATGGAGAGTTTGATGGTGAAGTATGATGGTACTGTTCGTAACCAGGTGGAACAGCTTATCCAACTTCGTTATGGCGAGGATGGCTTGGCAGGAGAATGGGTCGAGTTTCAGAGTCTGCCCACGCTGAAACCTTCTAATAGGGCATTTGAAGCTGGCTTCAAATTTGATCCAACTAATGAAAGGTGCAAGCATGAAGACAAGTTTTTATAGGATTAAATTAGTGGATTATTAAGCCTTGCATGTTGTTTTTTCTAAGAAAAAAACATCTACACAGAATTAAATTTTTGAGCGTTTTTCTTTTGCACAGACAACTGCGTCGTTTCCTCACTGAAGATGTGATAAAGGATCTGATGGGAGATGCCCATGCCATTGCAGAACTGGAGAAAGAATGGGAACAACTGCAAGAAGATAGAAATCTTCTGCGGCAGACCTTCCCAATGGGGAATGCGAAGGCAAGACATCTTTTTAATTTTTTTTAATCAAATTGATTCATATTAATAAAAGATGCAATAACAGTTTTGTTTAGTGTATGACATTTATTTCTGTCATTACTTTCTGCATATCCTACAATAGAAGTCTTTCCCATAACGCTGATTGTATTCCATCCATGTTTGTTTCTAATCCTTTTAAACCCTGCTAGGTAAGATTTGTTTTCTGTTGTCAATGTGGTAAATGTGTGTTTGTTGCCGTTTCAGATTGTGTTGCCAGCAAACATGCAACGTCTGATCTGGAATGCACAGAAAATCTTCAAGTTGGACACAAGAAAACCAACTGACCTACATCCACTGAAGATAGTGCAAGGTTGTTGATTGTGATGATAACACGGGTCGTGTTTGTGAAAGCAACATTAGATAGTGATTATTTCTGAGACTGTTATGATCTAGCTCAACCTGCTCGTTATTAATACAAGCTTGTGTACCTTTCAGATGTACGAAATATGCACAACAAGTTTGTCATCGTGAAGGGTGAGGATGGCATTAGCAAGCAGGCTAACGGCAATGCAACATTGCTGTTGAATATCCTTGTACGTTCCACACTGTGTGCTCGTAAAGTTATAGAGGAGTACAGACTGAACGAAGAAGCCTTTGAATGGATCCTTGGAGAAATTGAAACTCGTTTCACACAGGCTATGGTTTGTATATTTATTCTAAACTGTAGGACATCCTTATAAAGTATTGAGATGTATTATCGAACTGAATTTAATTTGTATTTGTTAACTGAGTATTTGCATGGCTATTTTCCCCACGATATATTTGTATCAATTATATATTATTTTGCTTTTAGGCTGTACCAGGTGAAATGGTTGGTGCCTTGGCTGCCCAGTCCCTTGGTGAGCCAGCTACCCAGATGACTCTGAATACCTTCCATTATGCTGGTGTATCTGCTAAGAACGTCACACTTGGTGTTCCCAGGTTAAAGGAAATTATTAACATTTCCAAAAAACCAAAGACGCCATCTCTCACAGTTTTCTTGCATCAAAGAATCGCTAAAGATGCTGAAAGAACAAAGGTGTGGATTTATTCGTTGGTGGTCGTAGCTTGCCTTGTATTGCATGTAAACAGGTTTCTAAGAGATAACTGGCCACAACAGATTGTTATTTTTAAACATTCCTCAGATTTAACACTATCATGATACATCCTTGTGTAAAGACAAATAATGTTTGAAGATTTGCTTTGCTGTTTTTTTTATAGGATGTACTGTGCCGCCTGGAACACACTACACTGCGGAAGGTTACAGCAAACACGGCTATTTATTTTGATCCAGATCCAATGAACACAGTAGTGCAGGAGGATCAGGACTGGGTCTCCATCTATTATGAAATGCCCGATTTTAATGTGTCCAGGATCTCTCCATGGCTACTCAGGATTGAACTCGACCGAAAACGTATGACTGATAAGAAACTGACTATGGAACAGATCTCAGAGAAGATCACAGCAGGTTGGTTGATATGTGTGTTATTTTACACCCTTCTGACATAACCCAGCCAGGGTTTGAGCCTGGGTGCTATAGATCTGTAGCCAACCACACTAACAGTTAGGCCATGGAGACGCTGTGTGTGTGTGTGAAGCCATTGTCTTTCATTCTTCTGATTTAATGTGTCGGTTATCATTTTGTGCTAAACCTGTTTCAGGTTTTGGTGATGATCTCAACTGTATATTCAATGATGATAACTCAGAAAAATTGGTGCTCAGGATTAGAATTATGAACTCCGAAGATGGAAAGTTTCAAGAGGTAAAGCTTCTGTGATTTGTAATTCAGTACATATTTAAACAAAGAACTAGCATTCTGATTGGTTTACATTCCAAATGTTGTGGTATTTTTCCAGCAAGAAGAACAACAGGTTGATAAAATGGAGGATGATGTTTTCTTGCGTTGTATTGAAGCAAATCTCCTCACCGACATGTCACTCGCTGGCATTGAAGCCATAGCCAAGGTAAATATTTAGCCTGATGGCTGATTTTAATGATGTAGACTGCACTGCACAAAACAACTTTTTTTTTTCATTTCCTCAAAAATGTATTACATTCGGACTACAAAAATACAAATTAAAAGGTTTCAGGTTAATGCAAGGAAACTGTAGAACCAAAATACCTATAATTGTGTTACCACTGGACTCCACAAAAAGTTTGAACTATTTATGAATTATGTATGTTGAGAATGTGTATTTGAACGTTCTCTAGGTCAGTTTAAGTTGAAAGTAAGGTATATTTCAGTTTGCATTGTTTTGAAGATGTAATTGGGAATGGAGTGGATCAGTTTATTGCATATCACTTAAACTATTTAAAAGCAACTGATAAATG
Source organism: Paralvinella palmiformis (assembly GCA_025642065.1). Lineage (NCBI taxonomy): Eukaryota > Metazoa > Annelida > Polychaeta > Terebellida > Alvinellidae > Paralvinella > Paralvinella palmiformis. The sequence continues at coordinate 634,684 of JAODUP010000256.1, read as the reverse complement.
GCTGGGACCATCTTGAAAATTATGAGTCAGTTTTCATTGATCAGTGCTTTCTTTTCTTCACTAACAGGTTTATATGCATTGGCCAACCCTGGATGATAAGAAGCGTATCATCATTACTGAGGAGGGAGATTATAAAGCAATCCAGGAGTGGTTACTGGAGACAGATGGTGCTGCACTGATGAGAGTACTATGTGATAAAGATGTCGATCCTGTGAGAACGGTCTCCAATGATATCGTAGAGATCTTTTCTGTGAGTATTATGTCCTAGATTACACACCCATACTTCATCATTTGACAGTGCTATGCTGAAATTTTTTCCAGCCAGAGCCATGGTTGTTTATGCTGTAATGTACTTTCCAGCTTTACCCGCATTCTCAGCTGGTAACCCATTTTAGTTTATCATCCACACTCGTTGTTTTGGTTACTGTTAGCAGTGGCTGTTTCTGCTTTCCAGGGTTTGGGTATAGAAGCTGTCCGTAAAGCCATTGAGCGTGAAATGTACAACGTGATCTCGTTCGATGGTTCTTATGTTAACTATCGTCATTTGGCACTGCTGTGTGACATAATGACAGCCAAGGGACATCTCATGGCCATCACACGTCATGGCATCAACAGACAGGAGACTGGTGCATTGGCTAGATGTTCATTTGAAGAAACTGTATGTTGTTCATTGCATTTATTTATTATTAATCACTTACTCATCCTCAAATTATTCACCAGCAATTTCCTGTATAATTCATCTATGACTATATATCCCGGACTTTTGTGGTGTTTTTATTGTGCAATTTCATTTCAGGTCGACATCTTAATGGAGGCAGCTTGTCATGCTGAAGTTGATCCAATGAAAGGCGTTTCAGAAAACATCATGTTAGGACAACTGGCTAAAATTGGAACGGGCTGTTTTGATCTGCTGCTTGATCCCAACAAGTGCAAATATGCCATGGAAATCCCTACAAACATTGGAGTTGGTTTACCAGGCAAGTACTAATGTAGATTTGACTAGTTTATGACAGTCTGTGGTGGAGTGAGGTATGATGTAGAATTTCTTCATTATGATCATGGTGGCTGGATGATAGATTTTAAATTTAGATCCAGGTACTATAGTACCAGGCATATTTCATCCAGGAAGGGTCATTGTCAGGGGGAGGGATGTTTGAATCTCAAATGTGTTTGTACCTAATTTCTAATTTTATGTAGAATTATCGTTTGGTTTAAGGGTTAAACTATGGTTCACTTGCATACATTTCTCATTAATATAGTAAGTCATATTAACAACTGGCATTCAACTATTATTTTTATTATAACTATTATGCTAGTGCTCATTACACAAATTGTAATGTTTTCATAATCAGTACAGTACACTTGAGGTTGGTTAAGAGTTAAACATGTGTGTTCTATGTTTCAGGTGTAGGTACAGGGATGTTCTTCAATAGTGGAGCCTCACCTTCAAGTATTGGCGGATCTCCACAGATGACTCCGTGGGGACAGGGCGCAACACCAGCATATAATGCATGGTCACCAAGTGCTGGCATGACACCAGGAGCAGCTGGTTTCTCACCACCTGATAGTGGCTACAGTCCAGGATATAGTCCAGCTTGGTCACCAGGATCTCCGCGGTCACCAGGTGGTGAGAGTCCCTACATACCAAGCCCTGCTGGGCCTCTATCACCAAGTTACAGCCCAGCTTCTCCGGCCTATCTACCAAGTTCACCTGCATTGGACTCGCCTACACCACAGTACTCACCGAAGAGTCCAGGTTACTCGCCATCTTCACCTGGATATTCACCAACTTCACCTTCATATAGCCCAACATCACCATCCTATTCCCCCACAAGTCCTTCTTATAGCCCAACAAGTCCATCATATTCCCCTACAAGTCCTAGCTATTCACCAACATCACCATCCTATTCTCCAGTTAGCCCAAGCTATTCACCAACTTCACCATCCTATAGCCCAACATCACCTTCCTACTCGCCTACAAGTCCATCTTATAGTCCAACATCTCCTTCTTACTCACCAACCAGCCCAAGCTACTCGCCTACAAGTCCAAGCTATTCGCCAACCAGCCCAAGCTATTCGCCGACTAGTCCAAGCTACTCGCCAACCAGTCCAAGCTATTCGCCGACCAGTCCAAGCTATTCGCCGACCAGTCCAAGCTATTCACCAAGTTCACCGAACTACAGTCCCTCTTCACCATCATACTCGCCAACGAGTCCATCTTACTCACCCACAAGTCCATCATATAGCCCGAGTTCACCCAGTTACTCTCCACAGAGCCCAAGCTACAGCCCAAGTAGTCCTGGTTATTCACCGAGCAGTCCAAAATACAGCCCAACCAGTCCATCATATTCTCCAACAAGTCCCTCTTACTCACCCAGTTCACCACAATATTCACCAAGCTCTCCTCAGTACTCACCAAGTTCACCACAATATTCACCAAGTTCACCACAGTACTCGCCAAGCTCCCCACAGTATTCACCAAGTTCTCCAAGATATTCACCCAGTTCACCCCAGTACTCGCCCAGCTCACCACAGTACTCACCGAGCTCACCACAATATTCACCAAGTTCTCCCCAGTATACTCCAAGCTCGCCACAGTACACCCCATCATCACCTCAGTATTCACCAACAAGTCCATCATATTCACCAACATCACCAAAGTATTCACCCACATCACCAACATACACACCTACGAGCCCGAAGTACAGCCCATCATCACCAGAATACAGTCCATCATCACCTCAGTATTCACCATCTTCACCCCAGTACTCTCCAACATCACCAACATATTCACCAACATCGCCTACCTATTCGCCAACATCTCCCACATATTCACCAGAGAGTCCCAAGTATTCGCCAACAAGCCCTACGTACACACCCACCACACCACAATACACGCCTTCAAGTCCAGCATATACACCGGACAGTGATGATGAGGATGACGACAAGTGAGGACACTGCGAGGGCAACTGAAGGGTTTTCCTCGTCGACTGAATGCATTTATGAAGGTGGATGAACTGCTGGCATTGTTATTATTGGTCCAGGCATGTGCAGTAACCACAGGGTTACAAACAGTGATAGGTGAAGATGTGTTGCTTGTTACAGTTGTTTGGTTGGTTGTTGCTCCAATACAAGCTGTAGATTAACTTAATCATATTCGTGTATACGTATCCTCACTATTTTGTGTTTATCATACTATTACCACCTAGTGTGTATTTGTAATTAAAGTATTTCTGCAAAAAGGAAAATGGTTATTTTGAGGTTTTGACCACCAAAAAGCCATATTTATATGTTATTGTTGGCAGGTTTCTATTTAAGTTGCTGATTGTTTTATTGTACACGTTTCCTGTTGTATCAGTTTATATTTTGTGGCCGAATTGTTTATCTTGTATGAAAACGATGTATATTTTGAGATTTTGCTCATAATCTAATTAAGATGAATGAATGTCTACTTGTGGCATGTTCCCAGCTGTACATATATAATGCGGACTACCACATAGTGAATGTTGCTTATAAAATTGATATTTCGACATTTATTCCGTTTATTTTGCTTGGTTTTAAACTGCAGTAACACATTTTGTCGGGCTGTAGATCTATGTAAACAAAAATAGTTGATGAATGATTTTATTCAAATAATATGTATTCATATGACAAATAAAGAAATAAATAACATCAGTTGCTTAGCGGTTTATACCTGGTTGATAGTGTTGTTTGTACATTACCTTTATTAATAAATTTGTTTTACACTACAAAATAATACAATACCCATAGTTTTTGCTAGCATAGGCAAAAGAATATATTCACCAATGTAAATTGTAAACCAGTTTTCCCAACAGTTTTTACCACCAGTTAGATTTTTATCACAGGACTAAGAATTTTGAATCGGGCCATGATTTTTTATATATCCCTGGTCTTTACATAAGTATCCAAGGTAGAACCAATCTTCTTTATTTTTATTTTTGTATGTTTGAATATTAACCGTGTGTTGTCCCCAATTATATAAAATGTACAACACTTGTTGGTCCGTAGACATTAACTTAAACTTTTTTAGAAGTGCTTTTGTTGCAGCAATATATTCACTTGTCCATTTGGTCATGACTGATTTCTCCCCTATAAAAAATGCCCCAGATACCCATACAGCATTCCTGTATATGACCTCTTTTGAGTTGAGCGATGTCATTCGTCGATAAACCTCCGTGTATGCCACAGTTGAGCTATTGAAATTTGGTGGAAGCCATATTTCAAAAAATGACAAATCATTACTTTCTGCTAAAATTCGGAACAGCCCAATGTCCAGCCAGGCAAAATATTGAGTGTGGAAGATATTTACCTCCGTCGCTATCCTCATGAATTCATATTTGGCATGCATGACACAAGAATACTCTGGAATTACTGTATTTGGATGATGCTTTGGATACCCCGGCTGGTTGAAAATATTCCTAATACCGTGTCTAAGGCTAAATGACCAGAGCTGGCTACGTTTCACCAAGATGACTTTGGTATGATTAGCTCCAAGTCGATGACGCAGATTTTCAAAATATTTCATGTCTTCTTCGTTGTCAAAAAATGCAACGACTGGATTTTGCAGAAATGCAAAAACTTTCATCCAACGCTGATACAGTTCGGGTGTGAAATAGCTGTTCGTCTCACCTTTCTGAAAGGTACCAATGTTGATGTACATGGTAACTATAGTAACAGTATTAGCTAAGCCATTTGTGTTATTGGCAATTGACTGGATGCGAGGACAGCAAGACTGGACTTTTGAATGTGATAGGTTCCTGGATCGAAGACTGGTTGTCCATCCCTCCTCATCCTGTAAAAATTATGAAGCTGTATATCATTTTCAGCAGTAACAAAATCAGCATTTTAAAAAACTGACAGATCTCAAAAGTAAATAACGGAAGCATCAACTAATTAACAGGATTTGCTGGATCAAGTAATAATGAAGTTCAACATTCAAATGGCTACATTCTCATTTTATACACTTGATTAATCCAATATTTTTGTGTAACACCAGCTTCGATTTAAGTTTCAAACAGTTATCTGGATCAAACAAACAAAAATCGGCCACAAATAGTTTTTGACTTCTTTTCAAACTTTTCCCATGCCAAGACCATTTGAGTAATTTACCTTGCATTAACTACAAAATGACGTTTTTATTCCAATGTTTCCTTAATCATACCGATTCATTCATGTATCATCTTGTATTACCCAGATAGAAACCCTAACCTGGATTCCAGGTTTGGGTGTCAATCTGTTTATACCATGTTTCCCTAAAGACTAGCCATATGTCCCAGGTGTGACCAGCATTGGATGCAAAACAAATTACACATATTAACAATGATGATTTAATGTTTTACGGACACTTTTGTGCACATGTTAGGCTAAATGGGCCGAGCGACCTCCAAAGGTAATGAAGCGAAGTCAAAGATGAAACACCCCTCAGATATGCCACCGTTAGATCACGGAGGCGCCCACACATATTAACAAACTGTAACATCTTATATGATATGATCACCATCACAGATATATAACATACATGGACAACCAATAATGATAAAAATTATTTCATACCTTGTTATTTCTGCTCCATGTATTCCTTTCATATACAACAAGAGCAAGAAATATCCCACACGATATGGCACAGAGTAATAACCAGATTACTGGAAATTTATGATGACCTGTCTTTCTTGCCATCCCTCCTTTGTCTGGATGATTACAAAAGAGTATGTATGAGGCACAATTCATAAAAATTTAACTAATGTTTAACTTTTGTCATGCTGTGGTTTTACAGTCCATTGCTAAAAAATAAAAGTTCTCCAAAATTTCGATCACACTTGTGGCTCCATTAATTTGTATTTTAGATATTTAAAAAAAATCATCCAGCTTCTTTACTGTTTTAAGTGTGTGTGTGTGTGTGTGAAGTGATATTAGAAGGCAATATGATCTTAGTTATAAAAAATTCACACACATCAAAATATTTAAACAAACATCAAATTTATGTTCTATTAGAGTAGATAATAATTTATTTGGCTTCACACAAAATATGTCTTGTTCTCTTTGGTGGAACTGTTTACTCCTGATTTCAGAAAAAACTAGACAAAACGATTCAGATATATTAATATATACGAGCAATGTTTGAAAATATCTGATAAATGTTAATTCTCCGTGACCACATTGTCAGACCAATATATACATTTTCATACAAGTTAACTTATATTATCAGAGACTTCTAAATATTCGCAAAAAAAGGAGATTTGCAACCCCCCCCCCAAGACATAGATTGTTTTAGAAAAATGCCTGCCAAGTTTGAAGAACATATGAGAAAAAATAAATTTTAACATAAAATAGTGTGTGTGTGTGAAGATAAATAATAAAGCTATGCAGTAGTCTTACAAACAAAATAAAATGTAATACAACAGTCTCACAAACATAATAAAATGTTGTATTTTGTTTTTATCTGTTTTAATGTGTGAAACCTAAATGGCAAATTTTCTAAATACAGACACCAGTGGCATGCTGGGATGAGGTCTCCAGACTTAGAGGTGCAAAACCTCCAACACCAAAAAATAAAGCCTCAAAATTCTGTAACAAAGCAATAACAAGATTACTATTACCTTCCATGGATAGAAGCCTACAAACTATTGATCCAGATCACAGAGAGAATCAATTTTAAGTTGGAAATTAATGAGTCATAATGTTTGGGTCTTGTTTCACACATGTGCCAGTTCTGATGAGCAATGAAATTATGTATAGACAACATTCATGCTATCTGGTAGGTCCTCCTGATTTCAAAGTTTCTCATCTGGATAAAGCCTTAATCTTTCTCTTTGATTAACTCCAAATGTTGAAATGCTAAAAACATTTCAAAAGGATTAGAATATTAAATGCAATTTATGTAGACAGATCTTAAATGAAAGGGCACTGCACTGCAAAGCTCCAGTTGTTTTTGCAGTCTAAACTTTTTATACAACTGCATTTTTAAACAGTACCTGGATATTTTATCTATATCAATTAACTTAATTATTATAAATTAAATAGATTTAACAATCACGTTTTAAAGGTGAAACCGAAAATTTTATGTCCATATTTTATTTACTAATTTAATATATAAAAGATATATCATTGAAAATAAAAAACTTTTTACCCTGATCATTCCAGGTTATTTCAATATTAACACCATGTATTAATAATCTTATGCACTATATTGTCATTATTATGTTATACGATAATATTTATTTTGAAAACATTCATTAAGAATTTATTAACCATAAACAAAACTTTAGTGCTATGATATAAAATTTCTATTACTTTTTAAAACTGGATTATTAGGGAAAAAAATGTGTATTATCTGCAAACAATATAAACTTCATTTTTTAAAGAAATACTTCTAAATCCTATATAGACTACAAGGGCTAGTCTGACCTATGTAGAACACCACAAATGACTTACTAATTATTTGATCTAACATAATCTTTTAACCAATTTTATAAAATATTCAATGATAATGATAATGAGATAATTTTCAAATTAAATGTCATAATGAAATGGGAATTCTGTCCTCTTTTGAATAGATACAATAACATAATTTGAGCAACATTCGTATCATTTAGGAATATGCCATTTTATAAAGGCTCGTTAGACATAGTAAGACCCACTTTTGAGGCCAGACCCAACATATTATTTTAATTTCATGGTCACAATATTTTCCCGGTTTTTGTTTCCATATTTTGCTCCCGGACTAAATTTATATTTCGCATTTTGATTGCCAGGCAGCAGCAATGCAGTGATCTTGCATGCGTCTTTTAGATGTTCCTGCACGTCAAACATGGCATTCGTAATACTTCAGATCAAGAGTAAAAACTCCATCATCAAATCCTGGAAAGGGTTGGTGGTGGATCAAAAACATACAACGATTACTCTATATCATTTATATACCACTGACAACTTGGACAAGGGTTTGTTTTCGTGTTTTGTTGTCCCATGTTGAATGAATCGTTTACACCTTCATGTACGTCTATGATCATAATGATGTTGTGTGGCCTGCCGATGGCGATGAATCTGTCAGTCTGTATCAGTTTGCCTTAAATAAGAGATGGCAGAGCCATCGTGGCTATAAAATTATCTATATAGAATTTTTGCACTGGTGAAAGTACAACTGTGAAATCATTTGCGTTGACATTGTAAATAAAAGGCACGAGAAATTTAGCAATGTCTGCAATGTTCACAGAAGCTGTTGCTATTCTATTGCAATGTCTGCAATGTTCATCTATGGTTGCCACACCACTTTGTCAACTTCAAAAGAAAACAGACAGCCCAAATATTTGGTTGACTCTATGAAAAGAATTTTCTGTTGTTGCCCAAATAATATAGCGCCTCATTGTGTTGTGTAGACCTACACAAATAATCAATGGAATTGATTTAATACATCGTTCATGTGTGATGATGATGATTGGTGTTTTGAAGCCACTTTTTGGCACATGGTAAGCTAAACGGGCCGAGTGACTTCCAAAGGTAATGAAGCGAAGTTAAAGATGAAACCATCTTCAAATATACCCATGCCGAGATTCAAACACGGGTGGTAGTGATCTGTTGTCCAATACACTACCGCTAGACCATGGGAGTGCATGTGTGGGAGGAGTGTGTACATGCATGTGTGTGATGCTTGCATCGGCCATATTGTGTAAATTATGCAAATGCTGCCACTAGTACACATCTTCTTTTCCCATTTGTTTTTACTTGAATTACTCATGTCAGAGGGTATTCACGAATCAGGAAGAAAATAAGTCTTAATTTATGGTTCACAGAAAAAATAAAAGCCCACTCATGGGTCACAAAATACCCCTTTATGTGCATCATAACTTTCCGTATAACTATTATTCAATGCCCTTTATTGAGTGCGGTTAATGGGTCACCCATATAGATCAAGTGTTAAGGTAGTTTGTTGCCTATCAACGAATTCTTTTCCAACTCTTCGGGAGTCTTCTCAAGTAAATAAATCTCTTGGCACATGAAAACTAAACAAATTCTTTGGCACAGAATCAGCTTATAAATACTCACATTAAATATTTGAAACATACCATAGATTAATTTAATAAAAACAACATAATAATGGAATATGTCAAATGAATAACTTCAGTGTTTCGATGGGTGATGATTTTATATATCAAATTATCCTACAAAGTATATTTATGACCAAAAAGCATCGACTAAAAATATTTCAACTTTTATAATTAAGACTTAGTCACTGGCACCAAGCCATTTTAAAACATAGAATTTTTTTCACTATTTTGGGAAATCAAAAATAAAACATCTATTTTTCAGAAAAAAAAAACTATGGGAATCAAGATATATATTTTATGGTGCCTAATATTATCTCATTGTGATTGTCTCTAGCATAACAGAAATATATGTACAGAAGGCTAAAAATCAATGTACTGTATCACTCAACATTTTGCAATGTTATAACTAGATGAAGATTTCATAAAATGGGTTAGGGACTCAGGTGTCCTAATACTTAATTGATGGCACCAAGCTCTACGTGTTGATAAAACTTTTATGAGGATATCATGAATATAATAATAATATATAATAATAAGTGACATTTATATAGCACCCTATTCAGCTAGAAGCTGCTCTAATGCGCTTTACAATATTATTATCCCCGACTCAGACCTGTTTCCATCCAGCACATATCTCAACTCCCAAGGGAGCATACAACACATGCTGCCAGTATAGGCGCAAAGCATTATTCAAACACATAGCCATTGCGTCCTGTCAGGTACTCATTTTTTATCGATGATTGAACCAGTCGCCGCATGACAGCATTGCAGCTCACAGAGCCTCGAACCCATGACCGTTCGGCTCTGAGTCATATACTCTAACTAACTGCGCTATCACAGCTCGACACAGTGCCCCAAAGTTTAATAGGTAAAATTATACTATTTCATGTTGCACTCTAAAAATTATTAATATATTCTATTAGGCAGTTTTAGAAAATAATAAAAATACATCACGATTTATTTGATTTCCTATAATAATAAATAATTATGCTTCTATTTTCAGGTTGTGTGTAATAATAATAATAATAATAATGTATATTTAATAAAGCGCCCTTACTAGCAGGAGCCATTCAAAGGCGCTGTACAAATAATATGTAATTTAATAATACCCCAAATAATGTCTGTAAAAACCCTGTAATGATTTAAAAGATAATAATTATTTATCTGTGAAAGCGACCTTAAATAGGTGTGTTTTTAGAAGAGACTTAAAATTTCCAAGAGACGACGAATTTCTAATATTTGCCGGCAACTTATTCCACAAATTGGGGGCTGCAACACTAAACGCACAATCACCATATGACTTGAGCCGAGACACTGGCACCTGCAATAGTATCTGACTGGATGACCTGAGTTTTCGGGATGACTTTCTAATGGAAACCAGTTCACACAGGTATTCTGGTGCCATATCATTAATAGATTTATAAGTTATTAACAGAATCTTAAAATGGATACGCTGTCTAACAGGTAGCCAATGTAGTTTTTGAAGAATTGGGGTAATATGATCATATTTTCTAGTATTTGTTACAATGCGAGCTGCACTATTCTGAATTCGCTGAAGGCGATTAATGTTATAATCAGATATGCCATATAACAGGGAGTTACAATAGTCTATACGAGATGTAACAAAGGCATGAACTACAGTTAAAAGTGATTCTTGTGTCAAGAATGCTTTTAAACAGTGGATGTTCTTAAGATGGTAGTAGGCAGCTCGGCATACTGATGTGACATGTTCATGCATGTTAATACATTGGTCAAAAATAACCCCTAGATTTTTTACTGACCCATTAGGGGTAATCGAAGATGCACCCATCTGTAATGCTGGTGTCTTTAGGGATTTAACACAATGTGGTGATGCCAAATATAAAATATTTGTTTTATTATCATTTAGTTTTAGAAGATTTTGAGTCATCCATAGCCGGATATCGGCAATACAATGTTCTAAATTCTTCAAGGAAGAGGAGAAATTTAACTCATTGTCAGGATCCAGTGATATATACAGCTGTGTGTCATCAGCATACAAGTGATATTTAATCCCATATCGCTGCACAATGATCCCAAGAGGACGGGTATACATTGTGAAAACCAGAGGACCAAGAACTGAACCCTGTGGTACACCAGATAACAAAAACTGAATGTCAGATAAAATACCATAGCCCCCTATCTACAGACCTAGCTATAATGTAGCTTTTTTTACACAGTTGAATTTTCATAAATAACTATGCCCTGGGCTATAACATGATATGGATATATTATTGAGAAGACTATTAAAAACAGCCGCAAAACCAGTGGCAGAGCAGAGGGGTAGCACCTTTACAGGGGCGGCAATTTCAAGCTGAAAATGTATTTTTACTACACCAAAAGGGGCGCCCATATATATTTGGCCCTGGGTAGCAATACCCCCTGCTCCACCACTGCAGAAAGCCCATCTAGTGCCCTTGAACTGTACATAAATGATATTAGAGCACTATACAGATTTCCAGTAGCCAAAATCAACTAAAAGTAAATGTATTTTTTTAATAATTGAATTTATTTAATACAGTTAGCTGTCATATTACATATATCACATATGTGACCTGACACCATTGTTCAATTTCCAAATATGTAGTGACCCATAGCCCTCTTGCAGCTGCACTTTGTATGTATGTGTACTTAGTTAAATAAATAACTTTTTTTAAATAAAATAAATTTGTTTATTTCGACATTCATAGTTTTAATGAAAGCAAACGCATATCATGAAGACATGATCATGATATAGGATAATAGGGTCTATTGATATAGAATATTCAATATAAAAGCATTGCTTAGCCTTATATAATGCATTTTTATTTTAAAAGATTATACTAGTCGTCTAGTGAGAAATGTTTTCAGAACAAATGGTTTACATAATATTTTTTTAATAAAAGTGGTTAATTATGTGAAAGTGAAAACCAGTCATCCAATGGCAGACCAGTCATCCAATGGCAGTGTCAATCACTCAATCGTGTCAATGGACGGTAGATCTACAGCATTATATTGATTTTTAGGCAAATTTAGCCGAGACGCTCGACAAGTTTCTGGTTTTTTTTAATTGTACCATGAAAAGACAAGCAAACGACCACATGTATCTAAATTACTGACTATTATACCATTTTCACCATGAGTAACAATTTCATTTGTACAGATAACGCATTCGAAATAGTTCATCGATGTGGCTTCAAGGTAGATCTAAACTTCCGGTCAATGTGGCAATCGATTCTTGAGTTATAGCAGATAGTTCATTAAATCTAACAGTGTCATCTTTGTGCGTTTAATTATTTTTAAATTACATTCCTACCAATAGTTAATGATTCATTTAACACATCAAACGCTCACTAACCGTCTACCAAATTATATTCACGCCAACGACAGATCGTCAACAGAGATCCAACATTGGTAAGACAGGAACTACGCTAGACAGCGGATGACGTCACTAACCCAGCCAGCCTACACCTTTCTCCAATAGGCTGGGTGTGCCGGCGAAATACCTGAAGAAGATCGAAATTTTCGGGTTTAATCTTGCAGTTAGAAGCTGGACGAAATGGAGCTGTGATTTATGGGAACTTAGATTATCAGAGGTGAGGAAAAACTAACTGATTACGTTGTCTCGACGTTTAATAATCGATTGAAGTTGAAATTTGTCGACGGCTGCCCGCTAGTGACTAGGTCTAGGCGGTTCAGTGATGTGTAGAAGACGACTTGCCAAATAAGGCAGTATTGCTATATACGGTTTATATCCGAATGAACGCGTCTCGTCGTCTAAAACGTAATAGTTTATAATGAATAAAGACGCGTGAATCGTTGTATTAACCGTTCTGTTTGGTGCGAACAACTTGTTGATTGGTAATTGAACACGAGATGACAGGAATATGTGTTTTACTGATGGTGATAGTCTATAGCCTGCTGCCTAGTAGTATAGGTCTAGCTGACATACAGTTACCAGTAATACTTATAGTGATAGATTGACTGATATATACTATAGATTAGTTAGCTTGGTTTAAAAGCGAAATGATGTTCAGCTCTAAAATGAAAAACCAAACCACCCCATGGCATATGTAGCTTATGTATCAACAATAATAAGTTTATTCCCTGAGTGATGGAATATGCTACAAAACTCAAGGTTGTGGGTTCGAATCCAACTCATAGACATACCTGTGATTATGGTATTTATTTCCCTTGCCCATATGTCCCAAGTTTAACCAAACAAAGTAACTGGAAATTATTATACAATCAATTGGATATAATGAAATACTTTGTGACTTCATCAGAGTATATTTTACATATAGATATATTTATTTTTTCTGCAAAACTAATAGACTGGCTTAGGTTTATCTTGGTGAGCCACTTAATTATTTATGTAATTTGACATTACATAATTACAGAATACAGTCAACGTATTGATTTTATATATTATTTGCTTTTGATCTCCACTAAGTTTGCTATTTATACATGAAATAGATGGATCAGTTCTAGAATATTATAGTTAGCTATGCCATAAAACAATTAAGATATATTGGATGAGATTTAGCCTAAAGGGAATAGTCCACCTTCATTTAAAATTTTCAGGACTAATAGAGCTATACAGTGCTCACAAATATCATAAATGATGTCAAAACATGTAAACAATCACCCACACATTAAATAATCCAGTTCAAAATGATGGTTAATTGCCTTTTTTTAAGCTAGACAGAGGCCGGAAGCTCCTGAACGCTGACGTCACTTGAACACAGCAGTTTGACCAGAAGTCTGCAGAGCTCATACAAAAACATGTTTGAGCAAAGAATTACTCCAGCACAAAATGCAATTATCTTGTTAAATTTAACTCATGAATGGCTTACTACCATATCATTTTGAGCAAGAAGGAATCTTAGAAGAGCAAGATGATTAAAAATGGCTGAGATATTAATGCTGAAGAGTAACTATAATCTGCATTAGTCTAGAGAGAGCTCATGTGATGTCAGATCATTTGAGTTTGCTTGCTTCCTTCCCGCCTTCGAGTGGTGGCCCTCCAGTAATTTGGATTATTTCCCTATATATATATATATATATATATATATATATATGATATCAGTTATATTTGTGGTTATTATTGTGGAATTTCTGGTTACTGTTCTAAGCATTACATATTTTGAAAATATTTTCTGAGGTTGGACTGTCCCATTAACACTGTGGCTGTCATTCAACAAAAATACTGCTTAGGCCAACTTCATTTAACTTCAGATTAAAAGTGCTGAATTATTGGTGTTATATGTCTAAATATATGCCATCTTGTAGCATATTCACTGCCTTTCCTTTTGCATTTAAATGCAGAATGACTGCACCCCCATTCCTTATCGTAACATGTACTCTGCTTTTCCAGGATGCTGTATATGGTCATTTCAATTTCTTAGAAATTAAACCCTTAGTCATATACTTAAAGTAATCACTTACTCATAAAGCGTTGATTAATAAATTATTTGTGTGTATTAACATTCTTTTCTTACTAAAATATTTAATGTTACCTCAGTATAGTTTCATGTAAATTATGTTGTAATAGTTTAATTGATATACATGTATTTAGGGACCAAAAAGGTGTTTCTTAAAGGCAGGAAAGATAGTTCCTAGTTTTAAGGATAAAAGACAGAAATATGAATTACAGGTTTTTACTGTCTTTTGGAAGAGGATGTCTGTTAAAGAAGGTTGCTGACAATATTGGTATTATTGCACGCAAATACACATACAATGGCATGAATTTTAAAGTACTATTATTGATATATATTATAATAATAATCATATGTTCAGATTATCCATTGGCCCATAAACATGATAACATTGTTCCAATTTGTATCATCTGTAATAATCTAATATTTGAAGTAATCTGCTCTTGATGCAGATGGTTGTGGGTGATCACACTCCAGTAAATATCAGATCCAGGCAGATCGGGATCTTTCAAAATCTCTCTGTTTTTATATTGGGTGGTAGTGTGTGTGTGTACATTATTAAATTTTTGTTTGTCTTATTCATCTACAGGTATTTTTGATAATACTGATAATGTTTCCTAATTACACTTATACGCACAATAAATATATCAGTAATGTCTTTGTAATATAGATATTTTGTTATTTTGCTTGTTTTCAGCATGAACACGATGTGACTATTTCTTGTTTGATTCGGATAACTTCTATTCATTCATAGCCATGGTGGTTTTAAGCAAGGTGGGTAGACACATTAATCTAATTTGTAACTAATGTGCGTTGCAGATAAAGTTTTGTTAACTTCATAATATGAATTCGTAGAATGTAAACTACTGAGAGGCCAAAATAGCGGGTCTGGTCTGTGTGCACTAAGAAATTAGTGTTTTGTCGATATCACATGATTGACATTGGATATTAGGATAGTCTGTCACTGTGAATACCTGGCTTAAAGCTCTTTATGTAAGGTTATGAAAACGAGAACCGGTAACTATTCCCTAGATTTCACTTTTTAATGCATGTATTTCATAAACCTCAAAAACGTTCATATTCTGTTATTGTTAAGAGATGGCCTCACACACACACAGTAACTAGTATAATATTAAGATATATTATTAGACTGTTTTTGGAAGATTACTAAATCGGATGTTCCTGCTATGAGAAACATAGTGATATATTCTAGTCTACAAATGATTATCAGTGATAATGGGAGATGTGTTGCAGTTGCATTTAACAATGTGAATAAAAGTAATATAGTAATGGATACCTGTGTAGCTGATAACTAATAAAGATACTACTGGATGATAGAACATACTCTGATCTAATCAGTATAGGAATATAAGTATTGTGTTGTCTTTCTATGTAATGTGGTAGTTATCTCTAAATGTTTCCCACTGAAAATGGTCATTTGTCGTGTTAGTGATGTATGAGTGTCCGGTGCCGTTTGAGAAAGATGCGAGATTATGCAAGCCTGTTGGTGGGATGACATTCGTTTACATTCTAGTACCAATATGCTACTCTCAGAACACTATCTCTTTATAGTACAATTGCCTTTCTTTATATGATGTGCATTTGTTGTTATCTGTAGATAACATACTATAAAGAGATACTGTGCATTTGTTATCTATAAATCTGTGATCACATACCACAGAGTGTTGTCAGTGCAGTCCACATATTTTAGCCATTGTTCACGGGACAATGTCGTCAGCCCAGAGGATAGTATCCGGTCATGAACTCTATATAGTCTGAGCTTTATACTGGCTATACCAGTACCATTTAACCTTGTCCTAAGCTTCTTTAGTATCAATCACAGTTAGCGTGCGCGCAAGTGTGTGTGTGTGGTTACTCAGACTTCACTGAGAACTAGTAGAACCGGTGTATGTAGACATGGCCGTGTTGTGACAGTAACAGTCATCCTCTCCCTTGACGTAGTGTCTGCTTATATATGTTGAGCTTGGCTGAATGGTATGCCATTTGTACAGCAGCCTGTTATTCCGTATTAGTATTATGATGTATATAATAATATAGGCAGGACCTATGTGATATCAAGTGTAATCAAAGCCGTACAGTGTCAATCTCACCATATGATATACCCTTATTACTGTTAGCCTTCTGGTGAATGCTTAAGTTTATAATTATATATTTCTACTCTTCTTTTGTGACATATTGTCTGGTATTTGTTTGTATGTTTACTCATACACGTTTTTATAATGTTGATTCTTATTAATCATAACAGAATATTTAAAATATCTGAACAAAGTTCATCCATATGTACCTGTAATCCACAATACGAGACGCACACATATACACACGTTATATACAATATTTACATTCTTGACATTATGGTCTAGAAAGTTTCTATCAAGTGTCATCTGAAGTAGGGATACTAAATACTAGTTTTTCTATCATATATTACTCATAGCTAGATTCACTGAACTGTTATTGAATTTATTGTGCCGGTTAACTGAGCTAGTCAGTCAGTGATTGAGGGAAATAGCGATGTTATTATGAGCTCATGATTATCAAATTTAAAACCAGGAATAACAATCTAAACGTTGATGACAGGATAAACCTAATCTTGGTTAGAGATATACAAGTTGTATGTTTTGCTCATCAGTCTGTCTCGATAATTGATGGAATCTGCA
The DNA here is from genome assembly GCA_025642065.1 of Paralvinella palmiformis. Classification (NCBI taxonomy): domain Eukaryota; kingdom Metazoa; phylum Annelida; class Polychaeta; order Terebellida; family Alvinellidae; genus Paralvinella; species Paralvinella palmiformis. The sequence goes on along the minus strand of JAODUP010000256.1, from coordinate 617,512 downwards.
CACTTAACCAGCGTTTCACAAAGAAGGCTTTGTTTTATAACTGAATATGTTTTAACAAAGAACCAGTCCAATCTTGCGGTCCCTACGGGCATCATGAATGGTTATATGTGGAACTCAATTTTAGGCCGTGCTTCTTTGTTCAGAGGTTATGTTAGCTAAAACAGTGGGTCTTTCACTGCTCATGTGTGTGCATGTATATATATATATATGTGTGTGTGTGTGAGTGATCACAAAACGAAAAATGATATTTGTATTAGCCATTACGCAATTGTTTTTTGTAAAGGCCATTTGGGTGGGTCATCACTTTACACAAAGATGTTTTATTGTTATTTCATTGGCGATTCATATGATGATTCCGTGTGCTAAAATTAAGAACTGGTATTACTAATATGATGATGTCATAGTACGTGTGGTCTGTAGCTATAAGGAGTGAATTTCTGCCAGGTAATTTACATTGCTGATTTGACCTATTTTTTGGCAGCGTAACCTGTTTGGTCATAGTTATTTCTCTTTGATAAAATGTATTAATATATACTCAGTTCATTTATTTTTCAATAAAAGCGATTATATTAGTATGTGGATGTAGAAGTGTGTGTGTGTGTAGCAGTTATTATGTTTTATACATATGACTGTTTTGTTTCAATTTTTTATGTGTGACTATAATATGTGTGTATTTCTTTTTAACGTTTGGTCTATACTGTGGTCAAATTAAAAAAAATTGTAGCATATTTTTTTTTAATGTCATGTTATCTTAGGTACAGCTTTGCTAGTACAGAAATGTTGTCATTTCACTGATATAATTACGGATTGGGAACTTGTAGCATAGGAAACAAGGTTGTCTGTCTTGAAGACGAAGTAACTGTAGCACCATTATTAACAATATATTACTGATGTGTTACTCGATTAACTCCGATCTTATTCTCAGTAACAGGGCAACTAATATAACCAAAGTAGCCAACAGATCACCACACTGAGGCCCATATTATTGTCTTGCTTTCTAAAGAGAACAAGACAATCAACTCATGGACATGGTACTCAGAAAACTGACTCCTTATCGTTTGTTTGATAAAGACAAGATATTAAAACTGGCTATTTGACATATATTACCTTTTCATCGAGTGCCAGCTCACCCTGGTACTCGCCGTTCTGTTATCACATTATAAGTAGTAAGTTGTTGGTTTAGCAAAGATTATTCAGCTGTAACGGTAAGGATGCGTTCATTATTTTCAGCATGTTTTTACGTTTGTATAACTGACCTTCGCAAGATCAGTAGACTGCTTTTAAACTTTGCCTTTTATTTCTGTTGTAGCTGCACCAGGCATATATATTCTATTCGTTAGTGGCCATGCCAGCTCATTACTACTTTATTATAAAGTTCTAAACCAAAGGATTTTGTGTCCGAATTCACCACCAAACTGGTTTTATATACTAACTTTAGTAACTAGTTGATTTGGCCATAAATAAGTGTCTGCCGATGTGTCATTAAACAACATTCATCCATCCATCCATAAATAAGTGTCTGGCTGGGAAATGTAGGTACCCGATGGTAAAGTGGGTAGAGCAGTCTGCATCGCAGACCATCAGGTCTAAGTTTGATTCCCTGTTATGCCTGTGTTGGTGGGTTGTTTTCCTCAGAAGATGTCCTCAGGCCATATGTCTCTTCTCTCTTTGTATTACCACCACTGAGGCTAAGCAGTTCATTTAATCACTCAATCACTGCTTTGGAAGTGATAGATCATTGTATTTTGTAGATTGTTAGTCTCTCACTGATAGCTCAAAACAGGTATACCCGATCCTCCGCCATGGTGGATAACTTACCAATTATCATTAAAGCATCAGAATTAGATTTAAATTATATGTCATCAAAATAGTATGGTGTATTAATGATGATAATGCTAAACACTGTGTACTTTACTACTTATGTAAAATGGCCTTTACATGGAGACATGCCAACAACACCATATAATGCATGAGAGCTGTTGTAGTAGGAGGTTTTATAGCTGATTATAAATTATCTGTCAATTTATTCTGCAGTCACAGAACTCCTGGACTGTGTGTACAATTTCCAATTGTCTCCTTTTGGGGATCGTGTTTCTGTCATCTGTATACATGTTACGTTTAGTTCACGTATTACGTTAGCTCGGAGATGTGATGATTGATATTTTATGGCCACTTTTGTGACATGGTAGGCTAAATGGGCCGAGGGACCTCCAAACGTAATGAAGCGAAGTCAAAAATGAAACACTCTTCAGATGTACCTATGCCAAGATTCGAACACCGGTGCTAGTGATCTGTGGTCCAGCACGCTACGGTTAGACCTCGGAGGTGTACATCATAGTCTGGACCTTATATATCGATTAGATACATTGTTGATGACAAGATTGATGTTATCTATTTGATCCTCTTCTTAATGAGTAACTGAGTAGACTGTTGCTGAAAGGAAATTAAGATGTGCGTTTAGAGTTGACTTTATGTTGTATCAGATGGCGATTGTTTTATTAATATCAATAATAATAAACTGTGGCTTTACAAAACACACGGTCACTGTTCTGTGGAGCTGTACATAGCAAGTAATAGGAGAAACAAGGGGATAATAAAACAAACAAATACTAGTATTGTGTGAAAGATTGTTGTCTAAAATTGTCTTAATTGGACAATTAGAGACAGTCCGAACAACAACCTGTTAGCATAGTCAGGTCTAGACAGTTGAAATTTACATGTATCATGGAGTTGTTCTGTTTGCAGCTGTGTCGTCTAAAGCATCTAGACTATTGGACGGAGTCCTGTAGACTTTGTTTAATGGACGTTCGGTTTAAAACACTGCTGGCTAGTGACATGGAAAGAACATTATTGTTTAAATACAATTTGTATTAAAGATTTTGTATGGAGTTGTGCCCCACCGTTTGGCATCTTAACCTACATCTTTAGCTTCTTGTGGTGCGCGTAGTTCTGGGTTTTGTATATCGCTGCATCTACTTTAATTAGATATCAAAGAATGTTTCTTTTCTCAGTCAATAGTTATAACTTTAATGTTGTCAACATAGCATCAGATGCTCTAAAGGTCGAAGTCATACCCTTTTTATGGGGGGAAGGGGAGGATTGCATATGATGTTGCTTTATGATTTAGCAATTCCAATATGTTAAATAGTAATATAGAAAGTGGAAATAAATATGTGTTTGTATTAGCATATTCTAACTATCAGTTTGAATAAAAGATAAATAGTATGTGTAGAGGGATACTTTAGAAACACTCAGAACATAAACCTACAGTTGAAAACTAAGTAATGTCAGACCATGGACTGTCAAAAAACTGGGCAGCAGTGTGTGTGTGAGCGCGTGCGTGCGTGCGTGTGAGTGAGAGAAAGAGACAGATCTGGAACCAGGTTAGTTTTTCTAAGAAATTGTTCCTTTGGCTATGATTTGATACCTCTATCTTTTCCAGCATTTGACTCTCGTAACTCATTAGGCATAACTAATCTGATGTCATGGATCATTGACTTTCCACACATTACACAACAATCATCGGGTCATTAGGATTTGAATAATATATGGACAGAGAGTCAATTGAAAACCGGGATCATTCCACTCTCATGAGTTAGTTCACCAGTCTATCATTGAACTGGCATGTTAAAACGGTCATGATTCATTGATATCACATTTCCAACCATTTTTGGATGGCAGTTGGGAGGTAGATGGTCTGGGTGTGTTGTGCCCGAGCTCTGACAGTGTGTGAGTGTGAGGGATGGAGAGAGGGGGGACTTAAGTAGTAGCATATACATGATCAGAGTACAATGATAATGATAATTAAACTGTTTTACTGCCACTTTTCTGCACATGGTAGGAGGTTAAATGGGCCGTCAGCGACCTCCAAAGGTAATGAAGCTAAGTCAAAGATGAAACACCCTTCAGATATGCCCACGCTGAGATTCGAACTCAGGTGGTAGTGATCTGTGGTTCAACACGCTACCAACTAGACCATGGAGGTTCCCCGATCAGAGTACAACGTCACCAATATAATTAACTTAAGAGCATATATACTGACCTTTTTCCAGCTGGGCAATCATGATTTTTTGTTAGTTTTTTTCTTAGTTTGTTATAATGCTACTAAATTTATATTGTTACTTTGATAAAATGGTGGTGGGGCAGATAAATGAAAATTCTGGGCTGTATCTAGTCCACAAATGTTCATATCCCTCCCCCGTTATATCCTGATGGTTAATACATCTTTAGAATAATGGCCTTCAAGTGTGTGACGATCATAGTGTTCTATATTAGTTGTGTCTTCATCCAACTACATATTTTAATAGATCTCAACAACTGATGACTGTATTAAGACTGGTGTAATGTTTGCAGCCATAAAAGGTGTGAAACTGAAATGTAAAAAAATATTAAATCCCAAACCCACAATGTGCCATGTTTGTATTGTAAACTGAAATAGCCGAGATCATCAATATTATGGTATCAGTATTGGTTTTATTGATCTGTCTCTGTCAGCATTAGCAACAGTGTATTTGATTGCTGAAATTGTGAGTTTTGGTTAAGATTTCGTGACACAATAATCCGTCTATACGACGATGTCATCTTTTGCCGCCAGACAGCATTATGTCTGTTAAGCCTTGGAAGGGGCTTACATTGTGCCAACGCGGGTTGGACCATCACTTTCGAAACAGTCCAATCTGTGGTTATCAGGTAATGATTTTTTGTTCGCTAGGGCTATCATCCCATATTGGGCTCGGCCTGAATATATTATTCTCTGTAATTCGCTCTGACCTGGCAACTGGCACACTAGTCTGCGTGTGTCTGGATAGAGTCCTATGGATTACTGTTACAGTTTGCCTTTTGTGTTGATAATAATGAACGATGTGGAAGATTGGGGTACGATGTTCCCTTGCTAATGATCCTGAAAGAGTCACTATGTTGACGAAGGTTAGTTGTGTTTTTAGATTGACGTGTGTGTGTGTGTGTGTGTGTGTGTGTGTGTGTGTGTGTGTTACAATTAATAATGTCTAGTATTACTATTTTCCCTAATTAATCATCTTGATGTTGTAATTCTGATTTTCTATGCCAGTGGCATGTCACGCATTTCTCTCTCTCTCCCACACACACACACACACACACACACACATGTAAGCAAGAACGAGGATTTACAACTTTTGAAATAGGCAGTATTTCTTACATTTTCCCTTTTGTAATTGTACAGATGATTTTACAACAGCCTTCAGTATATTCTAATAAGAAAGCTGTATTCACGCTGGATCAGCATAGAACATTTTTGGCTGTAACTTCATATAGTTTATTTTTATGCTCCTTGTGATCAGTACATGTCGCAATTGTAAATCATAACAAGTGTTTGGGGCGAGAATGTTTGGATAAGTCCTTCATGTACTAGCGAGGTGTGAGTGAAATTTGCACAGCAATAAAGCGCACCTGTTTCAGATGTGCTGATCAATAATTCAGAGGCCAGCTTTGTGGGATGGCCATGCTCTGCTGTTCTGTCTAAACACTGGCCATGCCGGTGGAAATTACCGCATTAAACTATATTTAATTTCTCTTTCTCTAGGAAGAAGTCTTCATGTAAGTTTGTTTACTATGGTATATCAAAGAAGTTGCCCTATAAAGTGTGATATCACATTTATTGTCCTATAGGACATTTGTTATTGTGTGCCATGTATTGTGATATGTACATGTGTTAATGGTCCAGTGTAACAGCTGGCTTGCTAAAGTATCCTTGTCGTATTATCATACACTGCTTCATCAACATCGTGTTTTTTTAAAGGGCTTGTTACCATGTCTTTGGCTCTTGTTGATATTTTTCTGGTTTGTTGTAGGTAAATATGTAAACGAATAGAATTTAAAAAACTGAAGGTGATGATGTGAATAAGTGTGTGTGTGTGTGTGTGTGTGTGTGTGTGTTGAAAAGGAGATGCATGTTCATTTATATTAGGGATTTGAAAATAAGATCAGCCTGGTTATATTGTATAAACACAGCCATATTGTTGGTTTAGGCTGAAAGAAATAATTTATGTGTAAGTAAATGCGTTATTATTGGTGTTTTGTTTTGTCTTCCGGTTTACTAGAGACACAGAGAGTTGCCTCATTGACTGAATGACTCACTGAAGTATTACACACCTACCTCATTATGCTTCAGCAGCTCCAGATATAGTTTGTTGCGCGTCTGTCTTTCAATAATGCACACCTCGTATGTCACGAGCGTGTCTACATTATACCCGCTGAAAATAAACTCTACCAATGTTTTTGTTCATGTCTTACTGGTTCAACGAGAATGTGAACTGATTCCCTGTTTGTTAAGACTTAGTTGTACCAGTTAAGTCAGTTATATATATATATATGTGTGTGTGTGTGTGTGTGTGTGTGTGTGTGTGTGTGCTACTCTAGCTGGATTGTTGTAGATGCCCACTTGACTGTTACCTTTGTATGTATCAGTTCTGTACAAATGATGTCACTGCTGTTTATTAAGATGAGAACAATTCATTTACACACTGACATACCCTCCTGATGTCCATAAAATGTAATGTACGCTTTAACTGAAGCGGATAAATTAATCACATTGCCCATCTATTCTTGTGTGCATTTTAGGTAATAGATGTAGACTGCCTGACACTCTTTAATTGTGTATTGTAGCCTACTACAGGATTTTATTTAAGGAGAACTTGAACACCTTGGCTGCAAAACTCTCTTTATAATGGCCATTGTTAATGTTTATGTTTTCTTATGCAGGTTACCCCCAGTGACCCATATATGTGATAAACCAATTAATAATAGATCATATCATGCTTGACCTCACCTAACTATTTCTGATTCGCTCTAATAATAAATATTGAAGCTCGTGGGTTTTTTTAAAGCAACACTTGCTCACTTCAAACTCTATTTATTTAGATTATATGGCTGTCATGTGAATGATTAAAGTATGTGTATCATTTGAGAGGCTACAAGCTGGTGGTATGGCATGTACTTAATATATACCATTACTTGTTTACACAGTATCACTGTATAGTTAAGGACGATTTCTTTTTTTGTGGTTGTCAATTTCTATACAGTTTGGTTAGATGGGCATTTTTATTTAATTATCATTTAAACGAATTTAACTTGCTTAATTCTAATTTAATTCAATATCTTTTTAATCAGCTGTAGACTAATTTCACGTCGGTGATGTTTTTATTCTTATCACTTTAATTCAATATAAATAAGATTGGGAACAACCTGTCAAAAGACTGTTAATAATTAATTAATGTTATGGATGGAATGGAATAATTTACTGCTATTACTGTGTTTATGTTATTGTCACATAATGTAGTATTTCCTTAGTGTTTCCTTAGTGTAGTGAGACAAAACTAATTAGCATTAATTGATTAAACAAAACAAATAATTGTTTTGTTCTTTTGTCAGATAACATCATGACATTTATTCATATAATCAACATATGCTGTTGTTGTAAGCTGAAACTCATCCTTCTATTTGGGCTGAGCACAATGTGTGGGTGTGGGTGTGGGTGTAGGTGTGGGTGTAGATATAGATATGTGTTCCATTTCTGTCTTGCAATGTAATAGATTTATGCATTAACTCTTCTGAAAACTTTAAATAGATTTTATTTCCCATTAATAAGTGTTTTTATTTTGTATAAATTCGTTTTAGCTCCTATGCCCACTGCATTGATAAGTTTAACAAAATACATATATATACATTCAGATGCATAAGTATGCGTGAGTGACACACACATACACCCACCTAATATGGTCAGTGATATAGGTGGAGTGAACAATGTATCATGCCCGTGACTGGCTTTGCTCTGATATTTAACATTCATCACTCAGCTGCCATGCATCACTGAACACAAACACGGGAGTTTTGTGTTCCGATTGTGACGTTTTATATTTCTCATCTAGTTTTACGTTAGTCTAACTTATATACTTATATTATTATCTTCCTAACCAATTATTCGTCGACATAAACCAATCTAAAATGTCATCATTAGTAAATGACTACGGTACTAATTAGGGTTAACTAAGTAACCATTATGTAAACATTTGTCTCGCCAAAGTATGAGACACATCCAGTATGGAAGCCACACCCACCTTTTACAAGTAAACATGCACTAGTCTGGAACCACGTGACACTCGTGCAGTTATATTTGATTTGATCCTATTTGATGATTTATTACAACTGGAAATGGAATTAACACAGTAGGGCTCTTCCTCAAATTTGGTGATATCGCTCAACTGATAAAGTTCAGGCTATTTGTATATTAATTTAAAAGAATTACCTAATTTAAAATAACTGGGATTTGCTCGTTAGACTTCAGTTTTGGCGGATACGGGTATTCATGATGTCCCCCTGCTCTTTCAAACGAAACAATTGTGCTGCTTCGTACAGTCAGTATAATCAGTACGTATTCAGAAATGCTTGGTATCTGTCATATGACCGGGGCTACTTACGTGTCAGGTCATGTAAACCTACCATTTGTGTGGACGCACGCGTACTGCTGAATGTACGGAAATGAACAGAAAACATGAAAATGTTTTTATATCTCCAGGCTGTGCACTGTTTCTGGAGGCAAAAAGGTCAATCATATCAGTTGAAGTTTACGACTGGAATTGTTAAGTGTTGGCAGCAACTCTGGTTTTGTGTTGATATCATTGGTGTGTGTGTGTTTGTGTTGCCTCTAAGTCTAACCTGAGTATTATAATCATAGCAGTAAATTTCTGGCTGAAAGTGTCAACAGAGTGATTCATAAAACTGATCACAGTTAATCCGTTATTCCGGACAAAGTTTATTCAAAACACAGACGCACATTGATATTTAATAGACGTTAGATCTATTGTTGTGTGCTGACTCTAGCCACTGATTCCTCTGTTCCAACAACACTCTAGTTTATAGTTGCAGAAAACAATAATGATAATATTAATAATTAAAATGTAATGAAGCAACCTACAGTCCCACGTCAGATTTAGTACCCTATGTATAACACCAAACCTCTTACACTTCATTGTTAGCTCAAGTCAGTTGAGATTATACGTAAGTACCTTAATAGTAAGGACAGCGTGAGGTATTTTAACAACACCGCAAATTTAATGATTGACATAAGTGGCTTTCTTCCTTTATTTATTTATAGGTGCTATGTTTAGAAACTTCTGTTGTTATTCTTGTTGTCAACATCACTGTTGTTCTTCTACATGTTTATCAGTGGTGCTGCTGCTGGTGGTGGTGGTGGTGGTGGCGCCATTCATTCTGTAAACAACCATTGTGACAGGCAATGTGTATAAATGGTTCCAGGACACTGAATGGGCTAAATTGTACCGATGTATCGTTAAACAACTCGCCCATCCATCCATCTTTAAATGGAGCCACTGAAGGTTGTTTCATCTTTGACTTCGTCTCATTACCTGTGGAAGTCGCTCGGCCCATTTAGCCTACCATGTGCACAAAAGTGGCCGTAAAACATCAATCATCATCATCATCATCATCATCACACAAATAAGTTTAATCAAAGCTGGCTGTTGGCCACTTATTATAACTATGTGTGTGTGTGTGTGTGTGTGTGTGTCATTGTCAACATATTAGCATTATTGTTTTTATCAACTGTGTTGGTGTTTTCTGCGTGTCCTGTATATGTATATAAAATGATGTATATTAGATTTAGAGAATGCAGGATGTTGTTATTGATGTTAGTTTTTGGTGGGGGATGGGCTTAGATGGTGGGAGGAGGTGAGTGGGAGCAGTTCATCAAGCCAAGTGTAGCATTCTACCGTATCGGTAACCATGAGTAACAGATGCTGCAGTAAGCTCACCGGTAGTTTTCCCCGTACATCTCTATTGATTTATTATAAGCAGGCCACGGACCATATTCTCTTTCCATCTGTGCCCGACATATATGTGTTGACTGTGACGTAGATGTGGTGTTAACGCTATTGACAATAATACTAAGCCAGTTTTCTTTCTAACAAATGGTTAATATCATGTAGCTGGTGACATCCAAGATTTGTTGGCCTAGCTCATAACCTTTTAACTACATGCAATGCTGTATTATTGGGGAAACAGCTGCTCTGAAGAGACATTTATTATCTTTTGACGTGCCCATGTCAAATTATTTTATTGGGTTTTATATATATATACCTCTCATTATTATGGAAATAGTTGTGGTTAATATTGTGTGGCTGGTGACTTCCATGTGGTTTCCCTTGTTGCTTGCTATGGTTCCTCGATATGTTAGTTTATATCCATCCTGATAGATAACCTCAGGTTAGCCTTGAAATATCATAGTACCTTTCTCATGCTGATAACAATTTGAACAGAGCATGAAATAGCTGGTACTACATTCTGTTTTGGGTCATAAATGTTACAGTATAGTAGTGAACTATATATATATAATTAATACAACAAAGTTTGTGACTGTACTCACCAGTTGATGGTGGAGAGGGGGGGACGGGACGGGCGTTTAACAGTTTATTTAAGGTGCATCCACATAATGATCTAAGAGATTCAGAGTGTATCTCAGTTGTTAATTTTGTTAGTGTCATCATATTTACTGTTCAGTTTGATTTACTGAGCCAAGCCCCAAAAGGTTACATATTGGTAACTTTATTATAGTTTAATCCTTAAATCTTGATAGGGTAATTTTTAACCTTCATACTGAGAGCAACTTTATCATTAACATGGGAGCAACTATTATAAGACAAGTGATGTATCAATCAGACATAACCTGTACTATCACTCTGGTTTGGGATGATTCATTTGTCATGTTTTGTTGACTTTTGTAGACTTAACTGTTTAGTATGAGCTGTTGTTTAATACATGGTTTAGCTTAATAAATATATATATATATATATATATATATATATATATATATATATATATATATATAACACACACACACACATACATACATACTTCAGCCGTAGGATGTTTTATTAACATTGGGTTAGTATAATACAATAAATTGGATTTTATAGTTTCCAGTAACTGTTACACTAGTGTTAGACAGATATACAACGGTCACTAGACAAACAAAGTAAAATGTAAACACAGCACATGCTATAACATACGAGATGGAACATGGTAAACAACGACATGCTTATAGTCATGACAAATAATGGGAAGTCAAGATATTGTTAATTCACAATAAGTGCTTATTTATCTGAGTGGGTGCAGGATATCGATTTTGTTTATTGAATGTATGCCTAGGACATTTAGACCAAAGGACAATCCATGCTGTTAATTACCTTTAATGCCCTGTCATTAAATAATTGTCTCTTGTAGTGCTCTATCTACTGGCCTTTGCAATGATAAAACCAAATTAAAATTAAAACTTCTATCCCAATGCATAGAACTGTGCTGAAGGAATTCACACTTTCACACATTAAATTTGCCATGAAACCATCAAAATTTTTGGAATTTTGTCAGTCAGTGCTTATATGTTTTGGTAAGCACCTACATCACAGATTGATTTGCATTATTCATCAACCTACTGTTAAGAAAGATTCCCAGTCGTGATGACTTACAATGTACTCTTTCAGCTATCCCCATATTTTAAGCACTCTGCTGTGATTTTTTCTTTACTTACTCAGTTACTGTATCAGTGTAATATAAAGCTTTCTTGCTCTTCACGATGACATGTTTTAAGATATTTGCTCACAAGAGTTTTATACGAACGAATATGTGTAAGTAATCTGCACATACACACGAAGAAGATGCTTTAAACCAGTACTTGTTTATGCCCTTTTGGTACAACGTACATAAATATTCATTAACAAGTGGATAAAACACTTCTCTAAATAGTTTGTTGGTGAATTTGATGTGAAAAAGTGTGGATTCTTCCAAATATTCTGTGTATATCCTTTATAAAACACTGGTGATTTCTTGAACGCAAATTAAATCATCATTATAATACAGCATATTGGATCAAGTGTGGATTTTGTTTACACCAATTAGTGACCCGTGTTCATCACCTAGTAAATGAATGCTTTACAGAAGATCTTTCATGTAATGAGTCATTTTGTCTTTCCCTTATATAGATGTCATTTATTTTTAGAACTGTATGGCAGTTATATTATATGAACATATATTAATTATTATAGTAGGCAATATGTGTATTTCAAAGTAAAAACATTCAGTGAGACACTGATGTTCTACAAGTGTTCATTGAAGAACATTTTGTGAAGTGTCCCTTCAATTTTTCCATTCGTGTATTACTCCAAGTCCAACATCAGATACTTTGACTGATTAAGAATTTCTCCAGTATTTAGTTTCATGTCGTGTTTTTCTGTGATATAAGAGCTATTGTCTTTCATTTTTCTCCCCACTATTGACATGACTGTTTGCATTCTTGGCATTATTCATCTCACAGTGTGCTATCATACAGCCCTTTAACCACTGATTACTGTCTATAGTACAACAGTGTGTGTTACCTTAGTGTAGGTCTACAGCAAATGATTGCATTTTTGTGATGATGAATATGGCTTGTATAAGCTGTAATAAATGCAGGGTCTAGTTCAATCTAGTTGTAATAGATGTGCAACTTTACTCAGTACAGTTGTGCATATGTTTTATTGAAAATATTGTCTAGAATTTCTACAAAATTAAGTAAATTTTTTCTTGTGTTTATATTAAGAGTAGACAAAATGATCAGTTTGTTTTGTCCATCAAGGTGAACTCTTTTATCATGGGTTGTACCTGTTAAGATTTGTCTACTAAATGTGATGGGAGTGTGAAAGCTTTTTGTATAGCAAGTAATTATTTAGCATATTTATGTCAAGAAACTCTTTGAAAGAATGATGTAAACATGAAGACAAATATCTCTCTGTAAAGAATGTTAATGTTAGTATGTTGAGTTCTAATGTACTTGAGTATGAGAGTAACTACATTGGTTACCATGTTGATGTCATGTCAGGGTTGTAAACATTACTGAATCTGTCAAGTGTATTAGACACAGATGATGGCTGTTTAGTTTTGTGGTCTCTAAATTGCACAGTGTGTGTGTCTGTGTGTGTGTGTGTGTGTGTGTGTGTGTGTGTGTTTTGGAAGATAATCCTGACCAAGATTAATCCATTCTTCCAAATAACTTAATCTGTCTCATCATGTGCACCTTTTTTTTTACAAATCATGTAATGTCACATGGTAATATCATAGGGCTTGTTCACATGATGTTTTGTTTATTATCATCCAGGGAGAATATGTCTGGGTGGAGCCAGCCACAAATGGAGAATTTGAGGTTGCCATTGGTGCTCAGGTGCGCTCGGTTGATGGACAGAATATTTGCCTGGTTGACGATGACAACAAAGTAAGTGATAATGGTGTTTGGAATTTAAAATGTGTGTATGTGTGTGTGTGTATATATATATATATATATATATATATATATATATATATATATCATACATACCTACTTACGGAGCTTATGCTTTTGATTCTGTATTTGTTGACACACTGATGAGAAATCATATTATCATGTTATTTCTATACTGTTAATTATGTTGTGTATATCTTCAGGAACACTGGGTAAAGATCGGTTCACAACTACGTGCCATGCACCCATCATCTATCAATGGCATGGAAGACATGATAGGCCTAGGAGACCTGAATGAGGCTGGAATATTGCGAAATTTGTTTATTCGGTACTTCGATGACCAAATTTATGTACGTTACACAGTATGAGTGATTTTATGCCGATACCTACTGTAAACTCCTTGTTTACTCTTGTCCATTTATTGTCCCGAAATTAATGAATTGGGGAAAAATGCTAATTCAAGAGAAAAGTGTAATAACATCTCCCTCACTCTTTGAGGGAAAAGAATGACCTGAGTCAACTGCTAATGTTACTTCTAGTGTGTGACAGCCCAAACTTGCCTTTTTAGTATAATTGCAGTGTTTATTTGGCTGAACCAAACCATGAAAAAGATACTGTATCTAGAAAATCTGGGAATAGACGAATTTAAAAAGAATTCAAGTAGTTTAGTTTGGAAAAAGCATGAACATTAAAGTCTACAGACAGAGAGGGTTTTATAGTAATAAATTATTTGGAAAATAAGATTATTTCAATTTTATATTTATGATAGTGCAGTTACACGTTTTTCAGTTGACCTCTGTATTTGTTAAAATACCCATTAATGAACATCCTATTAATAAAGCCAAGAAATGCATCTGGATTTTGTACTGATCACATTTTAAAATATTCTTTTTCACTTGTAGACTTACACAGGATCCATCCTGGTTGCTGTCAACCCGTATCAGATCTTGCCAATTTACACAGCTGATCAAATCAAGGTTTATCAGAACAAGAAAATTGGAGAAATGCCACCTCATATATTTGCCATTGGAGATAATGCATACACCAATATGAAGAGATATCAGCAAGATCAATGTGTCATCATTAGGTTTGTAGCCATTTTTGTTTTGTCGTCTTATCAGAATGTTTTCATTCATTCCCCCTCTCTTTGTGTATGTGTGTGTGTGATACTACATGGCATCTCAATAATAATAAATAAAGCCAATCTGCCCCCTGTGTCTGTACATCTGTCCCTCTTTATCTCTTTTTCTCTCTTGGGAAGTAAATCCTTCTTTTGGGGGGTTTTAAATGGTTTTAGATATAGTTACTAAGTGCTGGCTTTTCACTTCTAGTGGAGAATCTGGTGCTGGAAAGACGGAAAGTACAAAGCTGATCCTTCAATTTTTAGCAGCAGTAAGTGGCCAGCATTCCTGGATAGAGCAACAGATACTTGAGGCCAACCCAGTTATGGAAGGTTTGTTTACAATCAGAAATTAACTTTTTAAGTTTTTACACCACGTAATGAAATAAATGTTTTAAGTATTATGTTGGCTGATATTTTGCATCAAGAAGTCCATGGGGCTTTGATAGTGCAGTAGTTAGCGCATTGGGCTGCAAACCTCCAGGTTGTGGGTTTGAATCTGGCTCGTACTTGTATTTGTGGGATTTGTTTCCTCGGGGAGTCGCATCTCAGCCATATGTCTTGGGCATAACCAGTGTCGAGGTTAAATAACCTGACTCAACAAGAACGTTGCTATTCATAGGGCTTTATACCTGAATATATAGTGCTTTATGTAGGAATATATAAATTATTCACTGATGCAAGAAATGTGTTGATATGATTTACTTTCCTGGTCAATATTAGACTAAAACATGAAAATAGTCTTTAAACACCAAATTTCGGGTATTTTCTCGTATTTTGTATAGTTTTAAGTCTACACAATGTTTGCAGTTCTATAGTGTGTGCACTTGTTTCAGCGTTTGGAAATGCAAAAACCATCAGGAATGACAATTCCAGCCGGTTTGGGAAGTACATTGATATCCATTTCGATGGTCGTGGATCAATTGAAGGTGCAAAAATAGAACAATACCTTCTGGAGAAATCTAGAATTGTTCATCAGGTAAAGTACCCATTTGTAAAAAAATGCGTTATGTTTGATGATTCTTTATGGTCATTAGATATAGTACTGAAGATTTTTATCCATTCTCACCAAACTGTAACATAATGTGAAAAGTTGATAAATATATTATTAATAAATATTTAGTTAAGTAAGTCATGTAGAATAATACTGCTATTTATTATTCATTTTTTTCCCTTTCATCCATCATGACAACACAGATGTGTTTTTGTAATGACATCTTGATAGTTATATATTTTTATCTCTACAACTTGCTTCTCATCTTATTTTTATATTTTCACAGAATGTTGATGAACGCAACTATCACATATTCTACTGCATGTTGGCTGGATTGACTCACGAGGAAAAGCAACAATTGGACATCAGGGAAGCCAGTGATTACTTCTATCTCATTCAGGTAATTAATAATATTTGGCAGGTTATAGAGATAATTCTTTACTTAACTCTGTCTTTTTGTTTTGTCTCAAATAGAACACACTTACATAAAATGGATGTGGTGAAATTTCTGTGGCTCACTTGGTAGTGTGGTTGGCCACAGATATATAGAACTTGGGTTCAGATCCCAGCACAAGGTAGTTTCATCGTTCACCTCATCATCTTCAGGGATTGCTGAATCTATTTCACGGATTATGTGTAGAAAAGTGGGTGATGATTTCACACACAAGGCTACTTTATGTCAGATTATAATGATGAACAGTATTTACTGGCCAGTTTCTAACATTCTACTCGGTCAAGAAACATGCATCCAGAAATGGTTTCCTCCAAGAGTGGATGTGTAATATGATTCAAATGCTAAAACAGGAGTGAACCTACCATTGTGGAAATAATTTTTTTTATAATTAACTTACTGGTTTTTGTTCATCTGTTTATGAAATATTGCTTGCATTAGTTTGTCTCTGTGTTTAACAGCGCATCAATTTTCAAGTAGATGTGTAGATTCGTGTTAATATGACAAACACAGTTAATAACACAGATTAAATGGTTCTATTGTTCTTTATGTGGTCTTGTTTTGCCTGGAGTTAATCTGGAGTTCCTGTGTTCTTATCTAGGGTGGAGACGTAAGCTGCGAAGGAAGAGATGACAGCAAAGATTTCATTGATATTCGTTCCGCTATGAAGGTTCTCATGTTTAGAGATGAGGAGATCTGGGACATCTTCAAGATTTTAGCCTCACTGTTGCACCTGGGCAATGTTACTTACAAAGCTACCTTCGTAGACAACATCGATGCCACAGAGGTAGTTGCCATGGATTGTCTGCAGAAGACGGCCAGGTTGCTGGAGGTAAATGTTTAATAATTATGCAATGTTGTTTTATTTGTCAGTGTAAATGAAAGTTAATCGAAACTATAATTAGCACTGACATGACAAACAAATATTGCTTTAAAATCTATGTGTTACATCTTAAACAAGTATTTTTAAGACTTTTGTGATGTTTTCTGAAAAAAAATTATGATTATTTTAATCTGCAGGTAAAACTAGAAGAATTGCGTCATGCACTCACTACAAGAACTATCTTTACACGTGGCGAGAGTGTTGTAACCAACATGGCTACAAATGCCTCAATGGATGTTCGAGATGCCTTTGTCAAGGGAATCTATGGACGAATGTTCATCTGGATGGTGGACAAGATTAATGAAGCCATATTCAAGCCAAAAGAAAGTCCTAGCAATATCCGAACATCGATTGGAGTGTTAGATATATTTGGATTTGAGAACTTTGGTACCAACAGGTTTGTGGAGTTTGAATAGATGAGAATAATGTCAACGAATTAATTGTTACTTGTATTATGAATTTTACTCGTAATGGTAGTTCAGTAATATTAGAGTTGGGAGTAGACTAGTTAAAGTCATTCCTATTTCAATATGTTATATTTTGTTCTTTCTGTATGTATTAATATTTCTTGAAACTGTTGCTAATAACTACTAATTGTTTTTCACTGATGTTTTCAGTTTTGAACAACTCTGCATTAACTATGCCAATGAAAACTTGCAACAGTTCTTTGTGAGACACATTTTTAAACTCGAGCAGGTAATGAAAATATGTTTGTTTTCTTATAATAGGAATTTAGTTCATCCTCAACTTGTGCTTATTACAGCAGCTGGTGTTAAAATTGTCATAAATGGTCATTATGTAATTTACTGTATGCTGTTAGTTAATGAAATCATATATTTGTCTTTAACGCCAAAACCAGTGCAATATTCTGGTTTAATTCCTGCTGATCATGGATTTTATTACATTTTTGAAAGACTTAGTGAGTGACCAGTTGACACTGCTGTGGTTTTGTAAGATAAGAGAGGTTTATACTTTAAATGCCAAAGACATGTTAACTATTGTGCTTGTTTTATTGAGCATTATACTGCATATCATAGTTTAAATACCCATTCACAATGTCTATAGGAAGAGTACAACAATGAAGCCATCAGCTGGAGTCATATAGAGTTTGTTGATAACCAGGAAGCACTGGATCTGATAGCTGTTAAACCGATGAACCTAATGGCTTTGGTTGATGAAGAGAGTAAATTCCCTAAGGTATATTATACAAGTGCTGCTGCTTCTATTTATAAACATGTTAATGTGGAAATATTTGGCACTTTACAAATCCTCATTTCTTCCAACTCTGATGATGTTTGCAGTAATACATTATATTCACTTTTTAAAACATAGCCATCTTGAGAAACATAACTGGCTGCATTTTACCAACAATAAATGTGTTGTACACGTGATATCACAATATGTATTGCCAGTTTCTAACATCAATGTAAAAAAGACCACTTTTTATGTTATTATATATTACATATACTGATACACATGGTGTGAATGAAACTGAATTTTAGTAGCGTGTTTATCTCGGGCTTAGGCTGTACAAACAAAGAAACTAAGTAGTTGAATATTGTGTACAAACACAATGTAGAATATTGTAGTTTGTATTTGACAGGGTACCGATCAGACAATGTTAGCCAAATTACATCAGACACATGGACGTAACAAGAACTACCTGATGCCAAAGTCACAAGTGAAGATGTGCTTTGGTCTGAACCACTTTGCTGGTGTTGTATTCTATGATGCTAATGGTAGGGTATCATCTAAGATTTAGTGTAATTATACAAATAGGACTGAACATTTAGTAAACCCTGTGTTAACGTTTTCAGTACATTCAGCTCTGTGTGCAGCACACGCAAACACTTCTACTTTGTGTGTGTGTGTGTGTGTGTGAGACACACACATGAACCTGTTTTCCACATGAACTTTATTTTGTCACTGATATTCATACTCATTCACATACATTTTTTTTTGTATAGGATTCCTGGAGAAGAACCGTGACACTTTCAGTGGTGACCTTCTCCAAGTTATACAGACATCCAAGTTCAAATTCCTCACTCATTTGTTTAAACAGGATTTCCTAATGGTTGGTATTTTTAAAGATTACCCTGATGAATATAGGTAAATAATTCTAGGAAACTGATCAGTGATTGAACAAAGCCTTATGTAACTTCAGCATTATATTATCACCATCTTCTGCTGTGAATAATCCAACATCTAATCGTGTAATGGTATTATTACAGGGAACAGAGACTAGGAAACGCTCTCCAACTTTGGGCAGTCAGTTCAAGAAGTCACTAGAATTACTGATGAAGACACTCAGTCAGTGTCAGCCATTCTTTGTCAGATGCATAAAACCAAATGAGTTCAAGAAATCACACGTGAGATAGTTTTAAAGTTTGGTAATCCTGAGATAATGGTATAAAATAGATTCTTCTCTAAATAGTAGAAAACATAAAAATATGATAGATATATACGTGTGTGTGTGTGTGTGTGTGTGTGTGTATATATATATATATATATATATAGAGAGAGAGAGAGAGAGAGAGAGAGAGAGAGATAAATAAGTAGTCATAACATAACAATAATTTAATACTGTTATTATTGTCCAAGTTTTTGTGTGTTATTAATGATGTAGATGATATTTAGTGCTGTCACACACTCATTATACAAAATTTTGTATTCATAATGCTGAAAATGTAACTATATTGACTTGTTAATCCTAGATGTATTAAGAGTGGCAGCGAAAATATATTACTCAAATGAAGTGAGATCAAAACAAATGCTCCACCTATTTAATATGTGACACCATTATATTCAGTTGTTTGACCGTGAGTTGTGCGTCCGTCAGTTGAGATATTCCGGTATGATGGAGACAATACGTATTCGCCGTGCTGGTTATCCAATACGACACACCTTTGCCGACTTCGTTGATCGGTATCGCATTTTGATCACTGGAGTTGGGCCTTCACATGTTGAAGAATGCAAGTCTGCATCTACCAAAATTTGTAAAGCTGTTCTTGGTGGTGCAGACTTTCAGCTTGGAAAATCAAAAGTGTTCTTGAAAGTAAGTTGTGTAGTTTGAAATTAAGCGTTACTGCATCATAAAGGATATTAAACTCTTTTTAACATTCATGACAGTTTTTTAATATTTAATAGTCGCAAAATTTCAATATGATTTTATTTAATTGATATGAAGTGAGATGTTGACCTCAGTAATTATATTCAGGAAAAGTATCTAATCAGTGTCATGTTGTATTCAGGATGCCCAAGATGCCTTCCTGGAACAAGAGAGAGACAAACAACTGACACGAAAGATAATGCTCCTACAAAAGGCAATAAGAGGTTGGCACTATCGTAAGAAGTTTTACCGCATGAGAGAATGCTGTACTATACTACAAGCCTACTGGAAAGGTTACTCACAAAAGCGCAGATATGAACAGGTCTGGATCGAACAGCATGTCTAGTTAATACATGCTCTTAATCAGTTAATAATTAAAGTTATTGTTTATATACTTTATTTCCAAAGGGACTAGATGGTTGGGGCAGTGAATTAAAAGGGTTTTTATTAATTGATACTTACAGATGCGTATTGGCTACATGAGGTTGCAGGCTTTGTGTAGATCTCGTCTTCTGACCCACAGATTCACAGCTCTACGAGCCAAAATGATTTCATTCCAGGTAAGTTGATTGCTTAATAAACTGTTTCATGTTAATATTATTTGAAAAATATCAAATAATTAATCAACAGAATTTTAATATTCTTCATTATATTGCTTAGGATACTTACCCAACATCTTAGCCATTTCAGTTTATGTTCACTAATTTACATTTCAGCGTCACTGTCGGGGCTGGCTGTCTCGAGAATGGTACGAGAAACGTCTACAGAGCGTAATAATTCTACAGGCTGGAGCACGTAAGGTTATTGCACAGAGAAACTATAGAAGGCTTTTAATTGAGGTAAGTCCCTTTGGGGGGGTATCTGGTCTGGGGTAGTCATGTTATCTAATATAATAGTAAAAGAAATGATACTAACATGTTTCTGTTTGTCCATCTTTGAACATCTGTACTGTCATCAAAATTAATTGCTACTAGTACTTTTGATATTGGTGTTGTTTGTACAATCATCACAGGAATCATTTGCTTTGTACATCAGCTGATTTTTGCATATATTCAACATGATATAATTAGCCAGTTATTACTGATATATGAATTAATGCTATTCACTTCAGGCTACTATTATATGGCATATCTGATTATAACATTAATAGCCTTCAGCGAATTCAGAATAGTGCAGCTCGCATTGTAACAAATACTAGAAAATATGATCATATCACCCCAATTCTTCAAAAACTACATTGGCTACCTGCTAGACAGTGTATCCATTTCAAGATTTTGTTAATAACTTATAAATCTATTAATGATATGGCGCCAGAATACCTGTGTGAACTCGTGTCCATTAAAAAGTCATCCCGAAAACTCAGGTCATCCAGTCAGCTACTATTACAGTGTCTCGGCTCAAGTCATATGGTGATTGTGCATTTAGTGTTGCAACCCCCACTTTGTGGAATAGGTTGCTGGCAGATATTCGTCTCTTCAAAATTTTAAATCTCCTAAAAATACACCTATTTAAGGTTGCCTTCACAGATAAATAATTATTATCTTTTAAATCATTACAGGGTTCTTACAGACATATTATTTAGGGTATTATCGTATTACATATTATTTGTACAGCACCTTTGAATGGCTCCTGCTAGTAAGGGCGCTTTATTAAATATACATTATTATTATTCTGTACACAGTATGTGTAATAATTATACAGAGAAAGCTAACTGGACGACTTTTATTTTAGCATCGTATGAGGATGGAATCAGAAAGACAGAGAAAAGCTGAGGAGGAACGGCTAAAGAAACAAATGAATGCCAAGAAAGCCAAAGAAGAAGCTGAGAGGCTACATAGAGTAAGAAATCTTCTTAAAATTAGCATACTGTGATATCAGAATTTAGGTTAAATTTGTATTATCTCAAGTAGCTAAAGCTGTTTTCTTAACTATCAGAATGTACAAAATCCATGCCAAGAACTCATCCTAGTAAAAAATACTTATTACTGTTTTATTATTTTAAATTTTTACTTTGTAAATGTACTTCATTAGAGTCTGGCTTTTGTTATAATGCAGTCCAGTATACTGCTGAAATAGATGTAACATTAGGGTGCTTGGCTCATGACTATGTGAATTGAAGATGATATTTTGGTGATTTTCAGCAGTAAGTCCACTGAGACTAATTTGATAGCGTAGGCTCTTTACCATTCCCAATAATAATATTACCAAGTAGTTAATCTAAAATAAAGAGGTCAGTATTTAATTTGAGCTTCATTTCTTATTAGAAATAAAATAATACATTCAAGTGGATGGTTTTATTAGGGTGACAGAATCTAACATAGGAATAAACATCCAGTTAGTGACCAGTATAGTTCCTGCCTCTGCTGGAATTTCATCCAGTATATGAATAAATTTGAAGCAGCATTTTGCTAGGTCAAATGGCTGGATCAGTGTATTGTCATAACTCATTATTCTAACTGGATTAAAACATTAGTATCATGTACACAAACACACAACAAAGTGTTGATTGACTTTCCAAAAGTTATGCAATTTTGTTGTTATTCTCAAATGGGTCAAATACTTGAGGAAATGACCCGATATGAACCCACAAAATATCCCCCCCCCCACCACTGATGTAAATAGATCATTGCTCTCCATGGTCTAGTTATAATGTGGTTCTTATCCATGAAGCCTGGACACCACACCGTAACAGAGCCAGCCTGTATTATATGTTTTAATACAAATTCTTTTTGATTTCTAACTATTTATACCGACTGTCTCCTACCAGGAAAGATTGGCATCTCTGGAAAACAAAGTACTTCAAGAAGAACAGAGACAAAGGCAGGAGATGGCTATTAAAAGACAACAGATTGAGAATGCTGAAAGGTTACGTCATGGGCCCGTTGATGACTCGCAGCTTGTAGATCAAATGTTTGACTTCATACATGAACAGCCAGAGTCAGGTGCAGCACCAAGTGCCTTTAAGGTAACTTCTCAGAAAACACAGTCTGTGTATGTAACAAGGATTTTGTAACATTCCTAACAAGCTTATTAAACAAATGGTGTGCGGGTTGATCTTTGGTAAAAGTATCTTTTTGTTAGGACTGAGCTTGATTATTGTCTTTGTATTAAAGGACTTGGAGGAATCTCGTACACGAGCAATGCACGAAGGTGCCATCGATCTCGAGGATATGAAGCTACCACTGCCTGGAGATGATGATGAAGACATTATGCAGTACAAGTTTCCGAAGTTTGCTGCCACATACTTTGTGGGTAACACAAGTCATACATATATACGTCGAGCACTTAAAGTACCTCTGCTGCCAATCAAAAATGAAGGTGATCAGCTGGTAAGAGAACTTGAAAAGATACATTTGGATAATACATACGTTGTGAATTCTACTTGTTGCAGTAGTAGTTGTAATGCTTTTATAGACGTATTTGGCATGTTGTATTTTTTTTTTTTTTTCATAATACATGTTTCATGCTTTCATATAGTGTAATCAGTTTGGCAGTGACACTGCTCTACCATCTAAACAAACATCTTTTAAAGTCATTGTTTAGTTTGGCAATTATTTTCTTTGACTTATTTCTGTATGCCAGCTTGTGATTTGTAAATATTTGTATTCTAATTATAGGCTGCTCTGGCAGTATGGATAACCATCTTGAGATTTATGGGAGACTTACCAGAGCCAAAGTATCACACCTCCATGTCAGATAACCAGGAGAGACAAGCCATCATGACAAAGATTTATGCCACACTTGGTAGAAGGTTCAGTAAAAGGGATATTGAAGAGGCTCAGAAAATGGGCGTTGAGCTGGTTAGTAATTTGTTTTCTCACAAAAATTCACTTGTTTATAAAGTAGTTTTTTAAATATTAAATTCTTGCCAATTTGAAGTGTGTGGGTTATTTAATATAAATGAATATTTCATTTCAAAGGCTTAAGGCCAGCTTAGAACTGAATGGTCTGCTTTGTGAATAGATATGAAATGTGGCAGACACTTTCAGTAGCATACACTTTAAAACTGAACCACAGCCAATAACAATTGTAGAACATAGAGAATAATTTAGTTTTGCTTTAGTAAATCCAGTTATCATAATTAGACATTGGGGCACCTCCGTGGTCTAGCGGTAGCGTGTTAGACCACAGATCACTACCACTGTGTTCGAATCTCGGCGTGGGCATAACTGAAGGTTGTTTCATCTTTGCTTCATTAACTTCAGAAATTGTTCGGCCCATTTAGCCTCCCAATGGCATAAAAGTGACCGTAAAACATCAATCATCACCATCATCATAATTAGACCTTAATGATTGACATGTTTATGGTGTAGCAGTAGTGGTATTTTATTTCAGATTGGAATATAGTATGTATTTATACCATGAAAAATTGAGTATGTTCAATTTAAAACTCCTATCAAAGGCCATCAGGCCTGTGCCTTACACAACAAAGTAAATTCATTGAGTGATGGTGCTCCAGTGATAGTCGCTTTAATTATACAGATCTATGTTATGGAAAGAATATAGTATGATAGTGATTTGAGAATGTTCTTACTTAAATACCAACACTTCCAATGTTTACTTGTTATTTATTCCTGTAGCTCTTGATTCAATAGTTTCTCAGTGACTTTTATAAATGTATACAAATATTATAACTCAACTGATATGCAGGAGAAAGAACCACTACCACCTGCCAAACAGAAACAGCAGCGTAGCATGCGGAAGAAGCTTGTATCATTAACCTTGAAGAAGAAGTCAAAGATTACAGAGGAAGTGACAAGTAAACTTAAAGATGGAGAGTTTACTGGAAGTGGAAATGCTCTGCTTGAAGACCGGCCAACATCCAATTTAGAGAAGCTGCACTTTATCATAGGCAATGGCATCCTAAGACCAGAAATCAGGTAAAAATACAAACTGTTTGTATGAAGAAAAAAACTGCATGATGAATTAACTTCCTAATTACAACAATTATCTGGTGTGATCTTGTGTCGTCTTTATTTAGAGATGAGATATACTGTCAGATATGTAAACAGTTGAGCCAGAATCCTAGCAAGAGCAGTCTGGCTCGTGGATGGATATTGTTGTCATTGTGTGTCGGATGTTTTGCTCCTTCAGAAAAGGTAATAATACGAGAGCTCTGTTGTTATGTTGATGTTTAGTCTGCAACCGTGAAGTAAACAATTTAACCATAATTTGTTGTTCTTTAGTCACATACGTATTATTTATCTATCAACCTTTAACATGACTAGGCAACAAACACCATCATAGTAGTATATTTTGGTAACTGTTTCTGTATGATGAACATAAAGGTGATGATGTTTCTTTGTGCTCTCTACAGTTTGTTAAATATCTGAGATGTTTCATAAAAGAGGGACCACCAGGCTATGCACCGTACTGTGAAGAGAGACTCCGTCGAACTTTCCATAATGGCACACGAAATCAGCCTCCTAGCTGGCTGGAGTTGCAAGTAAAAACCTACTGAAAATATTCATTTGCTAACATCTGCTGTAATTCGTGAATATTCACAGTCACAACTATTTAATCACAATCTGCTTTCTTTCCATTTGTCGGGCGCCTCTGTGGTCTAGCGGTAGCATGTTGGACCACAGATCACTACCACCCGTGTTCGAATCCCGGCGTGGGCATATCTGATGGTTGTTTCGTTCTTTCACTTCATCTCATTACCTTTGGAGGTCGCTCGGCCCGTTTAGCCTACCTTGTGCAAAAAAGTGGCAGTAAAACATCAATCATCATCTTTCCATTTGTCAACTATTATGATGTTTATTTGTCCAGGCCACAAAGTCCAAAAAGCCATTAATGCTGCCCATCACATTTATGGATGGAAATACAAAGACTTTACTTGCTGATTCAGCAACAACGGCAAGAGAACTTTGTCAACAACTGGCAGATAAGATTGGCTTAGTCGACCAGTTCGGATTTTCACTTTATATTGCATTGTTTGACAAAGTAGGTACTGATGAGTGGCCGAGATAATTGCCAAGATTAATTATGCCTTACTGTTGTGCATATAGCTGCACTTGCTTTCGGTGATATTTTTAAAAATTATCGTTTTATCAGTTCTCATCGTGTGTAAGCGTTACAGCTGCCTTTATCATAAAATCACTAGGTGTCGTCGCTAGGCAGTGGTGGAGATCATGTGATGGATGCTATATCCCAGTGTGAGCAGTATGCCAAGGAACAAGGTGCACAAGAACGCAACGCTCCATGGAGACTGTTCTTCCGAAAGGAGATCTTCGCTCCCTGGCATGATCCCTCCGAAGATTCTGTGGCCACCAATCTCATTTACCAGCAGGTTGTCCGTGGCATTAAATTTGGTGAATACAGATGTGATAAGGTATGAATTTATGGAATTGTTATAACCAGAAAGTATTTTTCTCCATAAAACATTTCCTTTTATAAGGTAAAAAGCCACATCAGTGAAATTTGTATGGTTCTGTTTATAATTTTCTCCTGTCTAAATGGTGAAATCATTAAGAAATTATTCCACAATTTATATACTCTAAAATAACTAATGAAATCTTGCATATTATTATGCATTAAAGAGAATATCCAAATTTCTTCATCCAGATATTTGGTAAAAGCATTATGCACAGACATGAAAGAATTATTTACTCAATCATAACCAAGTGATCGCTGTAAATAGAAATCCAGATGTTATAATGTATATTAACTTTCAAGTTCTGGTTTGATATTAAAATGGGTATTTAAAATTAGATGAGCACTATCATTCATATAGATGATTTTATGGGGTTTTTTTGTAAATTGTTTACATATGTAAGGCAGCCATGTGCACAAAAGTGGCCGTAAAACATTAAGCATCATCACATATGTAAGGAGATTATGTATTACTGTCATCTATCTCAACATACATCTGTATTGTCTCCTTATAGGATGAAGACCTGGCTATGATAGCAGCTCAGCAGTACTTCATTGACTATGGACATGATATGAATGTGGAACGTTTACAATCGCTGCTACAGTCCTACATCCCGGATCACTGTCTAACAAGTAGTAAGGCTCAGACCTACTGGACACAAGGCGTGGCTATGGCCTTCAGAAAGAGTTACTTCGTCCGTGACAGAGTTCCACCTCTCCGCGTCAAAGAAGACATAGTAAACTATGCTAAATATAAGTGGCCACTGCTGTTCTCAAGATTTTACGAGGCCTATAAGTTTGCTGGACCGAGCCTACCAAAGAATGATGTGATTATTGCCGTTAATTGGACTGGTGTCTATGTGGTTGATGACCAAGAACAGGTGCTGCTGGAATTATCATTCCCAGAAATCACTGCTGTCTCCAGTAGCAGGTAAATCATATATTAATGTGTGTGTGTTATTCCAAGGGATCTATGTTATTTACATCAGTGAGCTCTGTCACTGACATCTGTATGTAGATTATGAATTAAGAATTTAAACAGCAAGCCATTTATAGACTGGTTTGTGATATGGAAGCAGCTGTAATTAGATTTAGAGTATTGATAATATTTCATGACTTTATTGTTTTGAGGACGGGCAAGATGCACGGTCAGAGCTTCACACTTGCTACTGTCAAAGGAGACGAGTATACATTCACATCACCTAATGCAGAAGACATAAGAGAATTGGTTGTTACTTTCTTAGAGGGACTGAAGAAACGGTCTAAATATGTCATTGCATTGCAAGATTACAAGGCTCCAAGTATGTAATACAATATTGTTTATTTTATTATTTTATTTGAGTGTGTGTGTGTGTGGGGGGGGGGGTGTAGTGTGCGTGTGTATGTGAAACAATTTTATTTTATTACCACCCAACAGGTGATGGTTCATCGTTCCTAAGCTTTATGAAAGGCGATCTGATTATCCTGGAACAAGATGATGGGGAAGGTGTGATGAATCAAGGTTGGTGCTATGGAGAGTGCCTCCGCACAAAGAAAAAAGGCGACTTCCCTGCTGAGTGTGTTTATGTCTTGCCTACAATTACAAAACCATCACCAGATATCTTGGTAAGTTGTAACGCTCTCTTTGGTAATCTTGTATGGTGATGGTAGTCCAGTTATTTTGGCAAACTGACATTGCGCTTGTAGAAAACTCGAGCTCATAACATTCATAATGATAGTTGCATTTTGCTATGAGTTTTTGAATTAAAAAAATGGAATTATTGTGAGGAAAGCTAACAATTATGACAAAAACGGTTGTAGTATATTGTTTATACTATATGTTGGCCATACAAATGTTTTTTAACAAAATTCTGTCCACTATCATAATTCCACAGTTCAGAGTACATTTATGATAGGTATTCTTTATTATCAAAGGTTTTGTGTGTGTGTGTGTGTGTGTGTGTGTGTGTGTAAATAATATATGGCATCTGTTTTGTGATGTCCTTTAAAAAATCTTTGTTATTAAAGTAGAGATTTGTCACTTTTCTGCTTGGCGTAATGTTCTCTGTTGATGAAAACTAATATATTTTATAGTTGGTGCAGCTTTGTCATGCTATATAGTATATTAACTTGTACACATGCTTTATACCAACAGGATATGATATGTGGGGTACGTCATTTCACATTTGCTTTACTGACTAACTAAGATTAACATCTCTTTCTCAGTGCTGTGGACTTCGTTTCTGATGTGTCTTTCTCTTCTTAGCTTTGTGTGTACATTATTCATCGATGATTGTGTGTATGTTGTGCGGTATTTAGACATAAGGTTTCTGTAGTTATTCGCTACAGTTCGGTGAATATACTTTATGCTAGTGTTACTGAAATACGTAGGGATTGAAGTAATACACAGGACAATGGATTTTGTTATGTTTCTCCGTTATTCATGGCTAGCAGTTTAAGCAAGTCTTGCCTATGTTTTATTACTGGTTATTTAGACATACTGTGTACCGCCATCTTTTTTTTATTAATGTAGCGTTAGTATTACAGGATGATCTGCTTTGTTTATTTTGTTGTTGTTAATATTTGGCTGATTTGTAGCACAAGGAGTGTGGATTTTTATCTAATAGACAATGATGACATCTTTTTAAACTTTAACACGTGCTGTACATAATGCCGCTTTTACACATTCTTTACGTAATGTGTATTTAGACTGTTTGTTGTCATACGAGCTTATACCAATTATGTTACTGTTTATTTAAATCTTGCCTGTACCACTCGTAAATATATAGCAAAAGACTTTTTCCCACAAACTTGTTTCAGGTTATACCGTATCACTATCAGTGACAAATATGTCCTGCCTTTTACCTTCAACTATAGCCAAGTAAATTCAAAACATTAGCATACTCTATGACATTACGTTTACTTTGGATTATTTTTATTTCCTAAAAGTCTGCCACCAACTAATGTTTGTTTTGTTATGCTCAAGTTCAGCTCTTGGGCATAGTTTAACAACTTTCTAGACACATTTGCTAATATTGCTAAGAGTTATACGATATACAAATAATTTTAAATTTTGTATAATACTCTTTCCAGAGGTAAAGAAATCATGCCAATTTAAAATTGCATATCATTAAACCCAGTATTTAGAAATATACTAATATATATCACCTCATATTAATTAGAAGACAATTAATTACAATGCATTTATATGAAATTTAACTTGTTTTATTTAGAACCTATTTGCCCAACAATCCGCAATGGACCAATCTAAGATAATGAGTGTATCAACAGAAGCCATGGATCAGCTGGAACCTGGAGAGAGGCCACACACACTTGAAGAATACTCGTTTGACCATTTCAGGTTAGTTAGCTTGGCCAGTGCTAATGTTTTGAACTTGTGTGGGTGTGTGTCTGTGTGTGTGCATGTATGTGTCTGTGTGTGTGTGTGTGTGTGTGTGTGTGTCTGTGTGTGGTGGTGGTGTGTAAAATGTCTTATATCTCTATGTTTTAATTTTTTCCTCTATCATAGAGCACCTCCTAAGAGGACTCTTTCCAAGACATTAACTCTCCCATCGGCTAGAAAACGACGTCAGGATGATCTATGGAGATACTCAAAAGAAGCTATTAAACAGCCTCTGCTAAAGAAGCTCCTCGGCAAAGATGATCTCTCTCAGCTAGCCTGCATGTGTTTCTTGGATATCCTTTATTTCTTATTGTAATAGAATAGTATTTGTAGCATAATTGATCAAAAGTAAGTCTGTAGATACCATCAGAGATTTCCTTTATAGATGTGTCAAAAGTGATTGGTTCTCCTTAACTGCTGCGTACCTATACTAAAGTATATGGGCGATCATCCTTCCAAGAGAAACAGGATTGGAAATGAGCTAACGGATCAAATTTTTGAACCACCATTGAAACACGTTAGTAGTTAAACATATGTCGTTTGCTGTATGTAAAGTGTTTGTGTGTGTGTGTGTGTGTGTGTGTGTGTGTGTGTGTGAAGAGGGGTTATAGTCTTCCAAAATAATGTTGGGCATTTAGTATCACATTGAGAATATGTTGCAGTCAGCATGCAGTAATTAACATGCAGTACTTAGCATTTTGAGAAGAACAATTAGTTAGAGAACTGCTTTTAAGTAACTATTTATTGCATAAATCGTATCCTACTGATGTTGATGCACAGTTGTTAGCGCAGTACTGTAGCCAATCAGGCTGTGGGATCAAATCCAAATGTTACCTGTTTTTGTGGGATGTTTCATTTTTCAAGAAAAGGTTTTATTTGATCATCTAATTTATCTAGGAAGTAATTGCTCAGCCAAACCATGTAGTTACTGGCTTCATTTAAAAAGAAATGAGATGGACTAATTTGTTAGTGATATTTGTTTCAGGATCTGCTGAAAGATGAAATCTACTGTCAGACCATCAAGCAGTTAACAGATAATCGTAATCGCCTCAGTGAAGAACGTGGATGGGAATTGATGTGGCTGGCTACAGGATGCTTTGCTCCAAGTACGAACCTTCTGAAGGAGGTGACCCTGTTCTTGAGGTCAAGGAAGAATATGATTGCCCATGATTGTTTGGCACGTTTGCAAAAAACTCTCAGGTGAATATTTTAAATAATAATAATATACAAAATTTATATAGCGCCCTACATAACCTGTAAGAAGGTTACTCTAAGGTGATACATAATTCTTTCCACCCAAATAGTTTTTATCTTCTTTTTGAAGGTATCAAGGGTCTTGCACTTTCTGATGGTTACTGGCTGAAAATAGTATTATGACAGTTCTGTTCAGTCTTCATGATGCTTGTATCTGATGTAAAAAATCAATCATGTTAGTTACCCCCTTTAAATATTACTGACAATCTTGCATCAGTGCACTCTATATGATAAGTATCACAACACATTTTTCAACTTTAGATAAGCAGTGGAAAAAGTGGGATGGAACATTTTGTGATATAAAACACTGTTTCAGTTTTGTTTCACAAAAGTGGCCATAAAACATCAGTCATCATCATCTTCAGTCACAAAATAAACTTTTTGAACATACTGTTTCATTAAGTGAATGTAAAATTTTCACACATACACACACACACACACACACATATATATATATATATATATATATATACAGTCTAGCCCCACCACCTGAGAACAGCCATCAACCACAACTACAGCCAACTTCTGATAAGGACCTAATTTCCTGCCATGATAATGCTCCCAAATCCACCCCCCACTATTCAGCCACTACCAATGTTACACAATATGAATACCATACTTTACCATATAAATACCCCCACTATTACTGCCACATACTGACTGTGAAATGTTTCTGGTAATCTGTCAATTGATTGACAAGCTGTCAGGGTCATTAGGTGACTAACATGATGGTGTTTATCATGCAGTTGGCATTAAAATAAATAAAGTGATAGTTGGAGTTAACAAAAGAATCAAAAGCCACATATAAAAAACCACCCCAAGGCTGTCCCCTGAATATGCCTCCCCCACTCTAATGCCACCACAACACCAACTTTCAGCCAGGTCCCAAAGTTGGCATAAAAGTGAAGTTAGACTGTATGTGTGTGTGTGTGTGTGTGTGTGTGTGTGTATATATATATATATATATATATATATATATCTTACCCTTGCAGTTTTAAAACAACTTGAGCCCATACAGTAAAGTAAATCCTGCTTTAAGAATATACACCCAAGTGACACTGTCACTGAAACTTTATGACATGAATGGACCAGAAAAAATATTATGAAATAGTGTCTAATTCTAGATTTTAGCCAGCTTTTGTGCTATTTCGTAGTTCTATTTTGGCAGGCTAATTCCATAATGGATGTTTCTTTTTGTAGAACTGGTGTCCGAAAATATCCGCCACATCAAGTTGAAGTAGAAGCCATCCAACAGAAGACCACTCAGATATTCCACAAGGTGTATTTCCCTGATGACACAGACCAGGCCTTCGAGGTGGACTCCAGCACGAGGGCTAAGGACTTCTGTCAGAATATAGCCAACAGATTGAGCTTGAAATCAGCTGAAGGATTTAGCCTGTTTGTAAAGATAGCTGATAAAGGTAAATATGTATGATTGCGTATCATAATGTAATCGTGAAGATGAAAACGAGTTCACATTCTAAGTGGTGTTTATTATTACTATCTCTCTCGATCATCAATTACTGGTTCCTATTGTATTGTCTGTGTGTTCATCGTTGATTGTTCGTTTATTTGACAGTGATCAGTGTACCAGAAGGAGATTTCTTCTTTGATTTTGTGAGACATCTAACAGATTGGATAAAGAAAGCAAGGCCTAACAGAGATGGTATTTATCTTATACTCTAATCATTTTCATTCTGTCGTACGTATACGTTTTTTGCTAACTGTCCTCCCATAATGTGACCATATTCTTTAGTGATTCATCTCTACTGATGAAGCTATGGGTAATGAAGAAAGTATTTTTTATTATTTATTTATTACATGCAAATATCAGGACTAATAATTGAATCAACTAAACAGGGTTTTTTTCTTATTGATAGCTTTCATATTGAATTATTTACAAACAGCTTCCAGATAAACATGACTTCTATAATTTCCATTATTGTTTGGTGACCCAGGGTTCCCCCACACATCCTGGAAAACCTGGAAAATAACAAATTCGTTTTCCAGATCCTGGAAATGTCCTTGAATTTTACAAAATCAGGAAATGTCCTGGAAAAATATTATCTGAAAAAAAATTCCACTTCGAACAAAAAAGCCTATGAATAAATATTATGCCTGTAGAAGAAAAATTCAATTATAGAAGAAAAAGAGTAGTGGTACATAGTCGTGATAGCCCATGTTAGGTAAAATGTAAATAAAAGTGGGTGGATCAGAAACCTAGCAGGGGTGAGGAGGAGGCTGTACCATAAAAATGTCAATAATCGATCATACAATTAGTAAATATGATATGCTTTTTGGCACATATCTTGATTTTTACCTTTAAATTTTGCATACTTTGTCCTGGGAAATGGTAATTTAGTCCTGGAAATGTCCTGGAAAATAATATATCCTTGACTGTGGGAACCATGTGACTACCTTGAACTAGTAGTCAAATAGCAACAAATACGAAGCCATTTCTCTGGCAATTAGTTTATGTTCCATTAGTTAACTAAGCATTGGTGCGCTTTGATGTAAAACTGATTGTATGGTTTCACTGGAGACATAGGGGAAAGTAATGACTTGTAACTGGAGCCATAAGCTCAGTACATAATATCCATACTTAGTAATTCTGAAATGATGAGAACCTATATATTATAATAGATTAGTTTGACATATGTCACATTATGACTTGACAGCTGCAACTTCTAAATCACTGATCATCAGATTTCAGCACATTCTGAATATAGCAACCAAAATAATCACAACAAAAAAGTAGTATGATCATGTCATTCCAAATCTTTGGTGACATCATTTACCTTCCCAATTAGATCTGGGTCATTTTCAAGTTGAGTTTACTAACTTCCTGCCCTATTCATGGTGAAGTACTGTTATAATCTTTGGAGTTAATAACGTTGAATATCCCATGCAAGCCTCTGAGGAGCTTTGATTTTCTTGTTATAGATATTCCTAATCTTACCTAAAATCAGCTGTGGGATAAAGTATTTGGTTATTAATTGTGTTTGCTTTGTAAAAGATTCCATCTGAAATTTGGAATATTCAGAAGCAGACCATCTTTAGGTTTTAGACTCCCTTGTTTCAAGCAGTCCTTTTGTACTCTGTAATGTGCCAGTGATGCGATTGATTCAATCTATGAGAGTATATAAATGTCTCTATCATTTTATTGTGATTTATTAAATAATCATTACTAGTAGTAATAAATTGAATTTGCATCTGAGAATATGAATAATGTATGACAGTCCGAAAAATTTTCAGTTTGGCTCAGCTACATGGCCTTGTCAAATGAGAAGCCATAAATTTGAGTCGCTCATTGGTTTTTATGTAATCTGAATGTAATTGTACCAGACTATTATTTTTTAATATTTGTTTTACAGAAAATTTCCTGTCCAAAAATTAGGGTCTGTCGGAACCAAAAATAAATAAACCACTGAAAACATAGGGTCGGTTAAAAAAAATTGACACAACGTTCTAGTTTCTGAAAGATTTGACAGATCCAGTACCCAACCATTTACAAATGCCCCACAACACATATTCTGGATTACTCTGGTTTTATGTTTTATTTTTACAGTGATATTTAAATTCAGTTTTCCTTGATGATCATTTGGCCAATAACAATGTTTTCTATAACATATTCTTCCTTTAGTTGGGATTTCAAAATCTCCAATGGTTTTGTTTTTTTGACCCTTTATAATTTTCTTTTGATTGTGAATCGTCAGCGAATAGTAAACAATAGACATGTCACTGTCATCCTAATTGACGATGGTGACAGGTCAGTTCCAGTTTGAAATTATCTCACTTATTTCTACAGTAAATTGGTCTTCAAGCCTAGAAATGTTGTAAATTTAAACTAATTATAACTGTCTGCAGGTTTTAGCTGTGATCGGCAGCTTTGTAAAACAAGTTTTCAAAAAA
Source organism: Paralvinella palmiformis (assembly GCA_025642065.1). Classification (NCBI taxonomy): domain Eukaryota; kingdom Metazoa; phylum Annelida; class Polychaeta; order Terebellida; family Alvinellidae; genus Paralvinella; species Paralvinella palmiformis. Next base: position 582,732 of record JAODUP010000256.1, on the reverse strand, counting down.
CAATGACCTTATTTGTACTTACAGTGCTACAGTGTAATCATATTCAATTACCTCATGACTAATCTAGTTGCCAACTTATTTATGACTCTATTTTGTGACCAACAACTCACTGATATCAGAACACATGTTTGACGAAATAATTATAATAATCAACCAAATGATCAGTTTAACTATCTAAATATCACTAGTTGTCATGACAAGTATTTATCTCTTTTGTAGGTACCACGCCATCATTTACGTACCAGGTATTCTTTATGAAGAAACTGTGGACAAATACTGTACCTGGCAAGGATAGAAATGCTGATATTATATTTCATTATCATCAGGTTTGTGTTACTGAATATAATCTACCAGGAAAATGATTATTTCTTTGACAAATCCATAGAATAATTGATTTTGTGAGTTTATTTCATATTCTGTTCATAAACTACAGGAGTTACCGAAGTTGTTACGTGGTTACCAGAAATGTTCCATCGAGGAAGCTGTACAGCTGGCAGCATATATATATCGTGTAAAGTATGGCGAAGATACAACTAAACTGAATGGACAGAGTATCCAGTAAGTTATCAGTTTAATTATTTTAATGTTATATTTAGTTAACTTTTTTCCATAAACATCGTTAGTATCAACTGATCAATCAGTTTACTCGGCTTTAGGATAATTATTGTCTTTAGAATAAAAGTTATATTTTGTTTCAATTTCCAATATTAATTGTGTCTATAGGATATTTCCTTTCAAAATCAATTACCATGACAAGAATGAAGGCTAAACAAAACACTCACTATCCAGTTATTTATTCAATGTACTTTTTCTAGCTTACATAATGACTAAATTACCATGTTTTAGCCAGGGATTTTGAAATACCTATGGGCACCAGACTTATATTATAGATAATAGTTATTGTTCATAGATGATCTGCTTTGAGATATTAGATACATAACATGCAAATTATTAAATTATTAAACTTATCAATTGTAAATCCCCCCCCCCCCCACAATACCATAAATGCTAAAAGAGCCCCTTTCACATTTTTTGGCCCCAAAACTGTTCATTAACTGTTTCTTAAATGTAGATATGATCCTGTTTGTGGTGTTGGAAATATGATACAAAAAACTGTTGAAATATCTATTTTATTCCCCAACAGATATCTTCTGAAAGAGTTGCTGCCTCAAGATTTGATAAAAACACAGAATCTAAACGACTGGAGAAAGGTATGTTCTGTTTAGTTACTTAGTTTACTAAATGTTAACGAACTGTTTTTAGCTGTAATAAAGCTCGTCTCCACTAGAGTGTGATTAGTTCTTATTTACATTTGTTTTTGGCAGCAAATTCTGGCTGCTTACAACAGAGATCAGGGCAAGACACCAGATGAGGCTAAGATTGGCTTCCTGAAGCTGATATTTAAATGGCCAACCTTTGGCTCTGCATTCTTCGAAGTTAAGGTAATGTTTTAAGTTGAGGAAGCAGAACATAACTGCTCTAACATTAAAAATTGCCATTTTTTTAATTAAAGTAGTTGTACTTCAAACCTTTTGCATCATTTCAGCAAACCACTGAGCCCAACTTCCCTGATATTCTTTTGATTGCAATCAACAAACATGGAGTTAACTTGATCAATCCAGTGACAAAGGTATTAATATTTGTATATAGTTGAAGATGAATTGTCATATTTGTTTTCAAAACTTTATCCTGGCATCCCCAGAAAACAATTAAATTTCATTTGTGCAGAATATTTTTATTTATGTACCTTGATCAACTATAAATTTGTGTACAGCTTGATTTTAGATTTCCGTATAATTGTTAATGACAGGTTTAATATTCTGGTTATTGTGAGGTATTTTGTGTTGAATTCAGCTAGAAGTCTGTAGCTGTGTTATGTCTGTGTACTACATATGCTGTGTGTATGCTTTATTTTAGGAGATCCTTGTCACTCACCCATTCACAAAGATATCAAACTGGAGCAGTGGCAATACATACTTCCACATGACAATAGGCAATCTTGTTCGTGGTAGCAAGTTATTATGTGAAACATCGCTGGTAAGATATGTGATAAATATGTCTGGGTAAAATACATAATTAAACACCCTTACTGGCAGGCGCACTGATCTACTCTGAGAGCTTCGTTTCTCAGAGAATGTGCAAATATACTTTAGAGGAATTCTTTGTCAAAACAATGAGATTGAAGATATCAAACTTCTACAGGAAAATTTCAAGCCACACTTCTCCTTTGAAGAAGGAAATGTGACAGATCCTAGGAAATACTCATTATGAACTCAGTAGTTATGTTATTAGTAGGTTTTAGAAATATGGAGTTCAGCCATTATTTGATTGTAAATGATAGCAACACCTCTTTATACAGTGTTTGTTATTAAATATATATAAATGTATATAACTGTTGCAAGATCACAATTTTTTTAAACGTCCAATTAAGTGTCTATGACAAATAAGCTTTTAATTAGGAAAATTTTATATGAACATTGGGTCTATTTTAGCCTTTGATAACACATGATCTATAATATATATATATATATAATTTTGTTAGCTACTTTATTGGAGTTTTGTGATTACTGCATAATACTTTAGTCATAAAGGAATTTACATTTAACCTACACATAATATTATAGAAAACTTTCTGTGGATCATTATTACAAATTGTTTTTCTTTATATTATATAAATCTTTTCTCATTATGCAATGCTTACCAGTATTTACTTTTAGTTTCGTATTAAATCACTAGTGCACTAGATTCAATTAACTACAAACCCTTCCAAGAACGAATACCTAAGCCACATCACAATTATTATCATCTCATGTAAGATATGTCTCTCTAATAGCTGCCGAGGCACTGTAAAAAGCATCAAAACTTCAATCTTATTTTTAAATTTATTCAGAAAAACTTGATAAATTACTAATGACAGGTGTATTTCTGTTTTCTCCAGGGTTACAAGATGGATGATCTTCTCACCTCGTACATCAGCTTGATGCTTACAACGATGCAGAAACATCAGACACTACGACGTCATTAAGCAATGCTATCTACTCTAATCGTGATTAATCATGTACAAGTCCACACGTTATCCTGTGTTCAGCAAAGCAATAATGTACACCACTCAAAAGACAACTCACCAAGTAACAGTTTAGCTAATTGTGCATTTGCCCTCCTGTTGTAAAACTAACATTGCTGATGGTGCGCACTGTATATCATACGGCCGTTTAGAAGCTTCGAGTGTGTCATAATGCCGCATTACGATCATTAATCGTCCATTCCGTTTATTTTGATGTCGGACATTTATCTCGTGTTCTAAACATCACCGATCAATTCCACAAGTTTCTGTACACGCTTACAGTAGTTGACCATGTGTCGTCCCTCATTTAGCTCCTGCTTATACTTTGGGAAGAAATATTCATCAATTACAACTCCAGTATACGATGCTCTTTATTGTAGGTGATTGGTCCAGCAAGTGACTGGAATTACGTGAATTAATTACGTGAATTGTTAATGCAACCTGGAGAGCCTTTGGTGGTAGTAGTAGTAATTAGCTGTACGTAGTAAATTATGTTTATGGTATTGTTTAATGTTATGTAACTGCATAGGCGTTAATTGTATTAAATATTATAGGCATTGTTAATAACCGTACATGTTGAAATCATAGATTATAACTGAACAATGGTAACATATTTAGGAAACTGCACATAGAGGAATAAGCAATTTTTGTATAAAAAGTGGATATACGATATACACGTTTGTCCTACGACATGGACTACTATAGCAAGTCAATTCTTATAGACATTCTTGCGAGGAAGATATAATTTTGTAACTATTTATATCCTCCTTCATATAATAGTGTTTTGATTTATAAGTGGGACTTCTGGAAGTAATCTTTTCCCAGAAGTGTATGCTTAACTATAGGTTATAATGTTGGACTACTTTTTTGGATAAAACTATTAGCCAATCGTGTATTGCATATATGTATTTGTTTATATATATATATAATATATATATATATATATATACACAATGTATAAAACTTTGTGATAAATGAGATGTTACTCGTCCATTGAGAGTGATAAATATTGGGCTTCCGTATATTTGCTACGCAAAACCAGTGATGTATATCAATAAGAAAGTATGTGTCAGGGGTCCAGAGATTGAAGTGTCCTAGTTCAGACTGTACGTTGAAGTGTATGTTGCCTAAATTTTGGTTATGGGTAGCTTCTGTATGTATGAATGTATATAAGGTCTTGTAAGTTTTCCATTGCTTTAACATATAGTAAATATTATATTTAGTTTGTATCGCCTATTATACTAGTTACATATATTGCTTGTCCTTCGAGCAGTCTTCAACTAAATTTTGTACTCGTGTCACAGGTGTGACGTTTATAATTTATTTTTGTCAAGCATACTGGAAGTTAAACATTCCACGTCGTAGATCTGGTTGGACACATTCCGTGGTGCATTATTACTAGAACACTTGAAAAGTTCTCTGCTTCAGTGCTGTGCTTATAATTTATGTGGTTATGCATCAGTCATTGTCATATTTTCTACTTTATCATCGTGCATAGTGTTCTGAATTTTTAAATTGGTCCGAATGAAGCAATGTGTGACAGAATTTTATGTGCGTGTTTGGGCTGTTTTTTTTCTTGACTGACATCCAAATCAGTGGAAATAATTCAAACTTGGGGTTTGATACTTACTGACGTTACATGAAAACACAATGTGTGTTTATTTTCTAAGAACATATCAAGGTGTTTAGTGAATCTGACAAATAAACATTTGTAGTGGCCAATCTAGTCTGCACTATTCATCATTATCAAACCATAAGATAGGCAAGGACATGTTCAAGCTCTAGCTATTGAAATACTGCTCGTCATTTGTACCATATCAAGTGTCTGTGAAAGCAATGAATGGACAATATCTTTTCATCATCCGGACACAACACACACAAGTTTTTCTACAGATGGGTAAAGTGAATAAAGCAATCACCATCATCAAAATAACGACCACCAAGTCTTTGTGATCGTAAAGACGTCAGTTAGTATTCGTTTTAATGATATTAATAATTGATCTATACCAGTAGCTTAACATTTCAATATTATGTGGTACTTTGCCATTCTGGTTATTTCTACAATTTTCCACGTGTCGCTATCGGACAATTTTTTACTTTTTCTACATTCTGTACATATATATGCTTGCTCGCCTAAAAAGGCTGTCGATGTTTGATTACATAAAGAAATAGACAACGTGAAATATGGTTATCTCTCAAGCTGTAATCCTGCGACCTAATAAATACAAACATCCATATGGATTTATCCAACACAGCTTCACCCAGGTTGTAGGTCAAGTTTTTAAGAAAACGCTAAAACATATAAACTGAGTACGCAAAAGGGATCAGTTAACATTTTGTTATCACCATTTATATAATATCCAGGCATAGACATTAACTTTTGAAGTTACCTGCCCTATTGGGCAGGCAGGGTATGATTTTCAAATTCCCCCCCCCCCAGAAAAAAAATTCACCTGCCCAGATTTTATGTGTATTAGACATGCCAATACATACACCAGTTCCCTACAAGATGCTAATTCTGATATTATAAGATAAAATCCACCGGTTATATTGGGTATGTTATTGTTTGAGCACCAGTCTGTGAAGCCACGTCTCTCATTTTGTGGCGCCAGTGGGATCGTATGGTGTCGATTCTGTACGAATTACAGCCATCAATAAAGGAAGTTTTTATTCCAAAATTTTAAGTTTGGGTTTCTCCCACACAGCAAATGGAGCAAATCAAGCCACAATCAGAGTCTGCGATACTGGGAAAGTGCTCCATCCAGGAATTAACGAACGTCCGGATTCTTGTTTTCTTCATGGTTTAATCAGAGAGCTTAAATATAAACAGTCTTTGGTTTAACTTGGAGGCTTTCCTTTTTTTGTCTTACATACACTATTGATAATGCTATTTTTAAAACCAAACTTAGCAAGACCATCTTGAATCTATATGAGAAACATGATGTGTAATAATTGGTCAAGGGCGTGGGGTTGTATCAACAGCCAATAATATGAGCCGCTGCACCATGGCTCAATGAAAGACACTCGCACAAGGTTCTTTGCAGTTTGCTGTGTAAAGCCAAGATTCCATATACACTGTATGCAAAATGGGAAACATGTAAATATACAAGCGCGATTCCACATGTGCGACTGAGTATGTGAATAAACAGATCACTCCATGTAGCGATTGATCCAAATGCCAATAGGACGGTTGAATTCAGAATTTTACGGGTCGTAAAATTCTGGGTTCAACAGTCTAATTGGAGTGTCCAGCCAGACCTTCCCAAGGAAAATAGGTCAGAAGGTGAGAGGGGTGTCCGGAACACATGGATACTGCAATGTCGCATGCACATTCATGCTATCTTCGCTTAATAAAGCATTGACGTTACACTGTATATAGCCGGTAAGAATTACATTTACAGCTAATTCTTTTAGCCAATTGTGTACTACGATGTTGACAAGTAGGGTGCTTTGTAAGATGTGGTTAACTGGGATTATTTTGTGCCAGACGAACTGAACTGCCCGGTCGGACACGATATCAAAAAAATCACTTTTGTGACAGTGGCTGTCACCTGCCCCATGCTGCCCTTAATGTCTGAACATAAACTTGCAATATAGAGTTCTGGTTGCATGCGTGAATATAGAGCATATTTTATTTATAGTTTTGGACTAATTATTTCAATGTGCTTTTTGCATAATTCCTGTGTTTACCATATATACTCGCATATAAGTCGACCCGGCAGATAAGTTCAGGTCAATTTTTGACCCTGTAATTATTTCCCCAGACACATGCTCACTATATAAGTCAAGGTCAAGTATTGGCTTAAAGCCCTCAAAATCTGAATCAATGTCATCATTCAAGAAAAAGCTGACCCAGTCATTTCAAACTCATGGTGTCAGCAGGTGTGTCGTAAAAATATCGATATGAATATCAATTTCTTCACCAGCAGCAAGACACACACACTTCGCTTTGATGTTATAACTAATATAAATAAACTTGTCACACCAAACATGCCTGATTGTAGACTCCCTTCAACTAGCAAGTGTTATTAATTAATTGTTTCACAGCAAATGGTGAGCAAGGTTTGCAATTTGAAGTGATTTCTATATTATCGCTAATCATCTGGAGGTACCAGTAGTTAACAACCTGTGACTATCAAGTATTATTACATAAAGACTGGCATGTTTGCGAGATCCAAATAAGTTTGGTGAAAATGAATCTTAATTTATGGAATAAAACTATTAGGCAGAGATGTGGCGATTTTGTTCCAACTATCACTCACACAAACACACCTGATTGGAACTTCAATTGGCAAGTGTTATTAATTCATTGTTTCACAGCACATCTGGAGGTACTGGTAGGTAACAGTGTGTGACTATCAAGTATCATAAAACGCAGCATGTTCATTGAAATCCAAATAACAGTTTGGTGAAAATTAATTGTTATTTATTGAATAATACTGTATTAGTAGGCAGGGATGCGACGATTTTATTCTGACTCTTATTGGGTTGAATCCTATAGTGTTGCGTGTCAAGGATGGCTGAAAACATCTTTCCTTCGGCTGGTAGGAAATGATGTCGAGGTGCTTCTGATAACACCCTTTTCACCACCCAAAATATTGACTTGTATGCGAGTATATACAGTAGTAGGAATTTTATGTGAACAGTAAAATTATACTCTCTTTCACAGTAACACAATTAAGAACACTTTAATTATAATTAATGTTGTCGTTGTAGCTCTTACCGAGTTATGATTGCATGTAATAGAAAAAACATTCTTCATGATAGACAACTTTTAAACACAACAGCAATAATTAAAACATATACACATGCATCGATTTCACAAATCTATAAAAACCTACAAACAAACACCAACTTACAATACACACATTTTATCTTGGGAAAAGTACAGCAACATTTAATTTATCAACGATCAATTAGATTGGACATTTTTGAAGCCGGCAGTTGAAGAGAAATATTTCTGATTGGCCTCTTGCACCTTTTTCTCTGCAGCTTGTGGATTAACGATCTCCAATCCCTGGAGTGGAGTAAAAGCTACACTGGATGCCGTTCCCGATATCTGTTTTTTTACTGTAGTACTGCCACCCCAGACCTGCTGCTTCTGTATCTTTTGCTGAAGAGTTTTTGAAATCTTCTGCTTTGTTTTCGAATCTATCAGTGGACCCCTGATTCGTCCCGACTGAGACTTGCCCAGGGTGCCCAAGCTAAAGCCAAGATCTGTCTGATATGCATCTTCTTCAATTTCACCGAAGTTCATTCTGTTAGCAGCCTTTCTTACTTCAGTCATTCCCAGTCGCTCTTTCATCTTTCGATATCTTCTACCACCCCTCTTCTTTCTTGGTGGATCAATTGGTGCCGGCAAAGCCTTTACAGTTTTCACCGGTGGTGGTTCTTGCAGCTTTTCTAATTTTTCATCAATGTCAGCTTTCAAACGATCACCAACTGTTCCATCATGGCTCTCATGGAAGCTATCTACTCGTGCAGCGAGAGTACACTTTGATGCAACTAGTCTTGCTGCCTTCCGCCGTAAATCGGGTGAGGTTTTCTGAACAACATCGCTGTAATATATGTAGCCAGTATGTGGCAATATCGCAGTAGTTGAGAAACCTGACAACGTCTTCCTCTGCGCACCTAACACTAATACGTTACATGCAGGCATCTGAGACAAATTCGTCAAGCCACCTGCCACACCCATCAGCTTTGCAGCAGTCGAAGCTCCAACAATAATCGATAAATTAGGAGAAATAAAAGACATTCTCGATTCAACATATTTGTGAATATGCAACTTGCTGTTGGTCAGATCAATGGCCATGTTGCAGGCTTCAATCACTCTCGCCAGTTCATCGGTATCCAATTCCTGACCCTTTTGTCGTCGATGCTGTGACACTGACCACCATAATGGTGGCTTGGGTAAGTATCTCGTGGAGTACCTCATTGTTTTTTGACTTATCGATAGTGTTACCGAGTTCCTTTACCGTCTTCATATATTCCAATGGCGTCGGCACCAGAGACTCCAATTCGGGAAATCGCTTGTGATAGATATCGCGAACAAATTTATGAATTACGTTGATTTCGTTGTCGATTTCAACGGTGATGTTATTTGCTTCTACAATCAGCTGATATTCCGGGTCGGCCTCGACTGGGCCATTTACTTCTCGTTTGCCTTCACGACTCTGGAAGAATTCGATTTTTTCCAGAATATCCTTCAGCTGTCGACTGTCTCTCAGCTTGGCCACGCTGTGTACCGAGCCCTCTTTCGTATCTGTGTCCATACTAACCTCCTCCACATCTTCCAGTTTTCCGTCGTCCACGTCATCTTGTAGATCCAAATCATCCCCAGCTTCCTCGAGATCTGCTAACAATTCCTCGGCTAATGACATTTTAATACGCTTTCAGTTTCCCCCAAAATATAGCACACATTTATTTTTGAGGTAACCAAAGCGTTTGAGCAAACCGGAAGTCGACGAATGCTGATGCGTTTTGTAGCCGACAGATGTCGCGGTAATAATCTACGAGTTACGATCTTTCAATGCGAAGGTGCTCCAAAGTTTCAGTTTTCAAACCGTACAGTCACAACTTGGGGACAATACAAATCGTGCCAATGTTTAACATTGATATAACGTGCTATACAATATTATTATCTATTAAACAGTTCAACACCACTTACTGTCTTACACTATTAATTTATTTGTTATATAGAGACTCAACATGTGTTAGTTATTCAAGATACTGCTTCCAAATTTACATTAGTGCAGAACTTACGGTAGTTAATATTTTGATCACGAACAGATATAATTTTGTTTATTTCTGCAAGTGCAATGTATAACAATAGACAGCATGTTATGTTCTCTTTACATAATTAATGTTTCCAAACAACTAATTATGATGTCACAAAATTATATCTGAAAAATAATGTATCAAAGATAGTCCCCGGTAACAGAGATCTCCCATACAGAGAAAGACTACAGCAGCCGAAGCTACCTAGCTTGGGTACAGAAGGAAAAGAGGAGACATGAGACAAACGTACAAGATCGTGTATGGTTTAGATGGCATCCCAGACAATAGCCTGTTTAAACTAGTACAGGACGGAGACATTAGTCTGATTAGAGGCCACAGTCTAAAACTTCACAAGCCACGATGTAGGACTGCACCAAGGCAACATTTCTTCAGCAACAGAGTGATAGAAAACTGGAACCGATCTCCAGAACAAGTAATCAGTGCACCATCTATCAATGTATTTAAAAGACCACTAAACAAACACTGGGCTAATTATCTGTATGACCACCGAGACTGAAAGGTCGCAACTTATTTTATCAGATGAAGAGCGGAAAATATATAAAATTCCTTTAAAGAAATAGTTTAAGATTGAAACTGAAGCAATAATTAAAGCAGGCTTTAAAGGAGTTTCACAAGAAAATCATAGAAGTGCCCGATAAGGATAGAGCGAATTATTATATCTTCTTTGTTTGCTTTATCAAATCAACTAAATGTATTTGCTTCAACTTTTTAACTCCCCCCTCAATTAGCAACATGTCGATGTTTACATCATCTATAATAAGTTATGGTCTATATTATCATTTATAGATTATTAAAATGTATTTTAGATATATATATTAATTAATACTCAAACCGATGGATGGTTTTAACCTTAAATATACGCATTCTTTAGACATCGATTTAAACATCTGCTATATATTTGGCTTACCAGTATTATCAGCATAGATAACATGTGAGCGGAGTTGTTCGATTTAAATCAAATGATTTAAATCAAATGATTTAAATCACTACCAAAATAAAAATCATACACTTCGATTTTTTGTTACGTTTCATTTGATTTTTGTGATTATTATATTTATTTTTATTAATTATTTTATAAACATTATATACCCATTCTGGCTAAACACCAAGTACCTTAACAAGATAGCTTCATCTCATCGTCTTCAGCGATTGCTGAATCTATTTCACGGATTATGCGTCGAAAAGTGGGTGATGATTTCACACACGAGGCTACTTTATATCGGATTATAATGATGAACAGAAATTACTGGCCAGTTTCTTTCATTCTACTCAATCAAGGTGCCTTCGTCGTCTAGTTGGGAAAGCATGTTGGACCACAAATCACTACCACCCGAGTTCGAATCTCAGTGTGGGCATATCTGAAGGGTGTTTCATCTTTGACTTTGCTTTGTTATCTTTGGAGATAGCTCAGCCCATTTAGCCTACCGTGTGCACAAAAGTGGCCATAAAACATCGCCTCTGTTTGTCTGTGTACCTGCCTGTGTGTGTGGTAACATGGTTAAAATCATAATATAATGCTGGGATTTAAATACTGGTATAACCTGTTATAATTTTTTGTTTCAAGTAATCAGCTTAGAGTGGGTTCTGTGCCTATGATTTATCATACAGTAATTATGGTATATACATATATACCAGAAAATTTAAATATACATTTGAAAACACACAAGAGTTGTGTAAAAATTAAACCTGTACTACACTAAAGTATCTTCTTTGTCTAATCATTAATGCATTATGTTGTTTCTGACATATGTCAATGACCCTCACCTTATATACGATGCAAGAAATATATCGAATCATTGAATAAAATAATTATAATTCTGCAAAGATGACCAAGACCTATTATCAAAATACACAGCACATTGCCCAGAGTCTTCATCATTTAACATTAAAAAAGGTTTATAGGTCCATGTTTTACAGAAAATGTTCCATGGACACATTTTAATATCATTACTGGCATAGAATGTTTCCAAATTCATGCCAAACATGCAAATAAATTCCAGTAATTCCACAACGGCGTGTTCTACCCGAAAGGCAGCAGAGTTTGAATAATAAAGATCTAAGAATATTTTCTTAAAATATTTAATGCTAGCTCAGCATCTTTCTTAAATGTGGCTCAATTATACTCCATAAACTCCCCATGAAAACTATACAATTTTTGTACTAGACAACAACCCAAGTAACACTCGTGTGAATGTCCCTATATAAATCAGTGTTTTTTGTTCTTATTTTTCATTCGCCTCATTTTTCCAGGTCTTTTGTTTTTGTTTCCCGGTTTGGTCTTTTTTAGTCTGGCTGGTGTCATCGAATGTTTTCTAACACTGAAATCCGACATATCACTGGCGCTCTCTCTTGTGTTGTACTTCGAACGTTTCTTCTGACCACCAAACCCATACTTCTTGTTTTTCAGCTCTCTCTTCCGGCCAGGTTGGAACACCTGTTTGTGTACATTTTCCTGTTTCCTTTGTGGCCTGTCTTCCAGAAAGTCCAGTTTGTCCTGTTTTCCACCCTTTCTGTACTTCTTGATAGCTTCAGCCATCTCACGTTTTTCCTTCTGGCGCTTCTGTAGCACCTCCTGCTGAACCTTCTTGCCATACTTGCGCAGCTCTCTCATCTTTTTTGCTTTTTCTGATCTTTCCATTGCAAGTTCCTTGGCTAACAGTTTCTCTCTAATCTTTTTCATGTGATCATCTGACTTTGCCATCTCTGCAAAATAATCCTCTGGTCTTTTTGTGTGGATACCAAGAGTATGAAGCTTTGGGATGCCCTCTAGAACCGCGGCTTGTGCCTGTCTGTGAAACTTCATCTCCCTTTTGAAGTCATCGTGCACTGCATCACCTGACAAATCATCAGGTTTCTCGCCCAGCTGATCCATAAGAGGCCCAGGTGGAGGCATCGGATCCACAGTTACATCCATGCGCTCAATCCATGACAAACCATTGTGCAGTTCATTCAGAGCTTGTTTAAGTCCTTCTCTGTCATTGATTGAATTCCTGCAAAATATAATATTATTCAATTAAAAACTGTGTACACATACACACATTCAATAAATTGCTGTTCATTTCATTTAACAAATTGTGTCTGGCAAATGTAAATTCATTCCATTTGATCAGTGTTAGTATTTTCCAACTAACCCACACCAAACTTGAGAAACAGATGATTTCATGTGTAAGAATTTAACATTCCATTGAAAGCAATGGTTAACTGACCAGGAATCTTTGGAATTAGGCAGATTAATAGAAATTAACAACATATCCCAGAACTGGTGAGTTTCAATCAGCTTAGAAACAAAGGTATACACAAAACTATTTCTTTCTTGAATGACTTTCTCGGAGCCTTTGATGAACTCCGATGAAATGTAAATCTTAGGGTGACTGAGATTTTCCACCAGGATATCTTATTGTTAGGGCTACAGCTAAATCTTAAACCTAACTGATACAGCAAGGAAGAGGAACCTACCATTTTGCCTCCCAGAACCCCACCCCACATATGGCACCATACCCCCTCCCCACAGTGAATAAATGCCTTGATGGTACATGTACCAGTAAACTGGTACTCTGACACCAGATTAAAATGTAGAGAAAGTACAGTCAATGGGAGTTGATAAAAGGACTTGTTGCATATCTGGTTTTAATGAGACCCTGCTTAATAATTTATTTCCGAAAACATGGATTACTACGTAACTAATACCAGAGTATGACTTCAACAATAAAGACCAAATCAACAACATTAAGGGCTGAATCAGTCAAGCACAAAGAACTAATCAATTAGAATCAGCTAAAAAAATCAGATCCAAATAACTCTATCCATGTACCTAATACACTTTGATATCATAAGACTTGTCGTTGATTTTTTTAATTTAAATGTAATCTTCCTGAACTTTTTTTTCCATATCAGCCAAATTTAGATTTAAAAGGTAAATTTGTTTTGATTTCTCTGATTTTGGATTTGGCAAGTAAAATCATAAACTAAACATAAAAACTTTTCTTCCCATCAAACACATTATTTAAAAATGGCAACTTATAATAGTAATCTTATGAATAATATCATAGTAAAATATTCCATAAATATTATTACATTTCATGACCATGCAGGAATTGTAAGAGTTTCAGAATGTACTAAAACAAGATTTTAATAAATAAATAATGGTCGGAGAAATCCAGCAAACATTATTTTCAAAATATTTCATCCAAACAATCTGAAAAATCTAAATAGTATACACTGTTGATATTGGTTCAAACTTGGGTACACCCTGCAGCAACAATAGATCTGGTACTTCAATGAGGGCATGCTTCACGCAGCCAATTCTGGAAGACTGGAATGGGCAGAAAATATGTTATATATTCAGTGCTAAGGAAAACCTTTTGAAACTATCTGACATTATGTCCTATGTTAATGTTGTTAACATGGGACGAAATGCAGGACAAATGTAGATGTAGGGAAGCTACCGAGGCGAGCACAGCGTGTGAATGGCAGTGTGTGGGGGGGGAACTGTAATGTATGTCCCCCCAATTATTTTTTAATTTCCAAGGTCCTCAGAGCGATTCCAAGATGCTTCAGACATGCTGTGATGTTATGAATTGACTCTGTATCGTTAATTAAAGTGTAAGTTTGGTTCGGTACAGGCAGGTACGTGCAAAAATATGGAAAAATAAGGATTGATGATTGTTGAATGGTCCTCGGACATTTAGACCGACGTTACAGTGACAATTGTCAAACTGGCAACGTCACACGTCGGTCAAGTCCCACATGTTTCCATAACACTGATTATAGTCATAAATTAAACATTACTATTTTGTTAAAATATTTATCACAATACTTCTTCATAAATTGGACTGATATGATTACATATAAAATGCTGGTAAGGAAGTACCGTCTAAGATGATAACTATCCTACTAATATTTTATCAGAAACTTAGAGTATTGTTGCAAGTGTCTAATAAAATTGACTGCAGCAGAAATGAACTTGTGCTTCTAAAACGGATATTGGTATGACAGACCCGGCACATCCGTAAGAATCATCAGATCAAACAGTGGTTAGAAGTCAACATTAGAATAATGCCACCCACCCCCCCCCCAAACAAATTCAATATACAATTTTTCCAAACAAAAGAAGACTGTATCACTAACACATGTATCACTAACACATGATTTCGATAATTACACAGATATGTATAATGAATTTCTGGAAAACGATTTTTCTTTCTTGAATATTATATACACTTCATGAAATGGGGTCTGCTTCTATGTAATACAAATATGTTTGTTTATACACTGTGCCTGTCAATCTCACCACATGCAAAATAGTTGTAAATCCCATTTCCTACTGGGTGAAGTCACTGTATATTTTGATCACACCACAATTCGATCTCACCCAGGCCAAAGTCACCAGACATTTTATATGCAACTAAAAGGGATTGATATGGTATAAAATGCTTATAATGTTATTAAATACATTAATATTTAAACTTATTATCATTCAGTGCATGTTATGTTTTTAATAACTTGTAAGGCCACATTTAATCCCCTCTGCATTCTAACTTTTTACGCTTGTATATAATACGAATAGATTTCATTCTAAACAGCATAAGGAAGAAGGTTTTCTCCTTTATTATGTAATTCTAGTTGATACATTCATACAGAAATGAATAAATTATGAGAAATATGATTGACCATATATATATATATATATAATTTATATATATATATATATTGCATACATACATGTATGAGTTTTATATTAAAATAATTTCAACATGATATATATATATATATATATATATATATATATATAATATGCCTCCATTACCTCATCTTGCACCATCCTTGAAGATTATATACAACTAGTTATTTCACAAATGTTCACAGTAATTGTTTCAGCAATGTTTGATTGGTGATATTCATCCTCCAGAAATAGTGCATGTTTTTCTGATGAAGGTAGCAAATATATGGAACAATAAATGAACTCATAGGTGCATGTGCACAAATAAAGATCTTGTAACAGCCTCCAATTTCTCTTTAAAGGTCACAGGAAAATGTTTCTCAAACTAGTCAAAATGTTAGTGTTACATATTAAAATCAATTTCAATCAGAGATATATTTTTTTCCCCAGAAATAAAGTTAAAGTGGTTTTAAAACTTGCTTTGCTAGCATCTCACGTGGCTGAAACTTTAATTGGGAATATTTGGAAAACAAAGACCAAACAAAGACCCCAAACACTCCACGTGGCCTTTTTTAGTCAAAATTTTTCATCCAAACAATCTGAAAAATCTAAATAGTATACACTGTTGATATTGGTTCAAACTTGGGTACACCCTGCAGCAACAATAGATCTGGTACTTCAATGAGGGCATGCTTCACGCAGCCAATTCTGGAAGACTGGAATGGGCAGAAAATATGTTATATATTCAGTGCTAAGGAAAACCTTTTGAAACTATCTGACATTATGTCCTATGTTAATGTTGTTAACATGGGACGAAATGCAGGACAAATGTAGATGTAGGGAAGCTACCGAGGCGAGCACAGCGTGTGAATGGCAGTGTGTGGGGGGGGGAACTGTAATGTATGTCCCCCCAATTATTTTTTAATTTCCAAGGTCCTCAGAGCGATTCCAAGATGCTTCAGACATGCTGTGATGTTATGAATTGACTCTGTATCGTTAATTAAAGTGTAAGTTTGGTTCGGTACAGGCAGGTACGTGCAAAAATATGGAAAAATAAGGATTGATGATTGTTGAATGGTCCTCGGACATTTAGACCGACGTTACAGTGACAATTGTCAAACTGGCAACGTCACACGTCGGTCAAGTCCCACATGTTTCCATAACACTGATTATAGTCATAAATTAAACATTACTATTTTGTTAAAATATTTATCACAATACTTCTTCATAAATTGGACTGATATGATTACATATAAAATGCTGGTAAGGAAGTACCGTCTAAGATGATAACTATCCTACTAATATTTTATCAGAAACTTAGAGTATTGTTGCAAGTGTCTAATAAAATTGACTGCAGCAGAAATGAACTTGTGCTTCTAAAACGGATATTGGTATGACAGACCCGGCACATCCGTAAGAATCATCAGATCAAACAGTGGTTAGAAGTCAACATTAGAATAATGCCACCCAGCCCCCCCCCCAAACAAATTCAATATACAATTTTTCCAAACAAAAGAAGACTGTATCACTAACACATGTATCACTAACACATGATTTCGATAATTACACAGATATGTATAATGAATTTCTGGAAAACGATTTTTCTTTCTTGAATATTATATACACTTCATGAAATGGGGTCTGCTTCTATGTAATACAAATATGTTTGTTTATACACTGTGCCTGTCAATCTCACCACATGCAAAATAGTTGTAAATCCCATTTCCTACTGGGTGAAGTCACTGTATATTTTGATCACACCACAATTCGATCTCACCCAGGCCAAAGTCACCAGACATTTTATATGCAACTAAAAGGGATTGATATGGTATAAAATGCTTATAATGTTATTAAATACATTAATATTTAAACTTATTATCATTCAGTGCATGTTATGTTTTTAATAACTTGTAAGGCCACATTTAATCCCCTCTGCATTCTAACTTTTTACGCTTGTATATAATACGAATAGATTTCATTCTAAACAGCATAAGGAAGAAGGTTTTCTCCTTTATTATGTAATTCTAGTTGATACATTCATACAGAAATGAATAAATTATGAGAAATATGATTGACCATATATATATATATATAATTTATATATATATATATTGCATACATACATGTATGAGTTTTATATTAAAATAATTTCAACATGATATATATATATATATATATATATATATATACAATATGCCTCCATTACCTCATCTTGCACCATCCTTGAAGATTATATACAACTAGTTATTTCACAAATGTTCACAGTAATTGTTTCAGCAATGTTTGATTGGTGATATTCATCCTCCAGAAATAGTGCATGTTTTTCTGATGAAGGTAGCAAATATATGGAACAATAAATGAACTCATAGGTGCATGTGCACAAATAAAGATCTTGTAACAGCCTCCAATTTCTCTTTAAAGGTCACAGGAAAATGTTTCTCAAACTAGTCAAAATGTTAGTGTTACATATTAAAATCAATTTCAATCAGAGATATATTTTTTTCCCCAGAAATAAAGTTAAAGTGGTTTTAAAACTTGCTTTGCTAGCATCTCACGTGGCTGAAACTTTAATTGGGAATATTTGGAAAACAAAGACCAAACAAAGACCCCAAACACTCCACGTGGCCTTTTTTAGTCAAAATTTTTCACCCAAACAATCTGAAAAATCTAAATAGTATACACTGTTGATATTGGTTCAAACTTGGGTACACCCTGCAGCAACAATAGATCTGGTACTTCAATGAGGGCATGCTTCACGCAGCCAATTCTGGAAGACTGGAATGGGCAGAAAATATGTTATATATTCAGTGCTAAGGAAAACCTTTTGAAACTATCTGACATTATGTCCTATGTTAATGTTGTTAACATGGGACGAAATGCAGGACAAATGTAGATGTAGGGAAGCTACCGAGGCGAGCACAGCGTGTGAATGGCAGTGTGTGGGGGGGGGAACTGTAATGTATGTCCCCCCAATTATTTTTTAATTTCCAAGGTCCTCAGAGCGATTCCAAGATGCTTCAGACATGCTGTGATGTTATGAATTGACTCTGTATCGTTAATTAAAGTGTAAGTTTGGTTCGGTACAGGCAGGTACGTGCAAAAATATGGAAAAATAAGGATTGATGATTGTTGAATGGTCCTCGGACATTTAGACCGACGTTACAGTGACAATTGTCAAACTGGCAACGTCACACGTCGGTCAAGTCCCACATGTTTCCATAACACTGATTATAGTCATAAATTAAACATTACTATTTTGTTAAAATATTTATCACAATACTTCTTCATAAATTGGACTGATATGATTACATATAAAATGCTGGTAAGGAAGTACCGTCTAAGATGATAACTATCCTACTAATATTTTATCAGAAACTTAGAGTATTGTTGCAAGTGTCTAATAAAATTGACTGCAGCAGAAATGAACTTGTGCTTCTAAAACGGATATTGGTATGACAGACCCGGCACATCCGTAAGAATCATCAGATCAAACAGTGGTTAGAAGTCAACATTAGAATAATGCCACCCAGCCCCCCCCCCCAAACAAATTCAATATACAATTTTTCCAAACAAAAGAAGACTGTATCACTAACACATGTATCACTAACACATGATTTCGATAATTACACAGATATGTATAATGAATTTCTGGAAAACGATTTTTCTTTCTTGAATATTATATACACTTCATGAAATGGGGTCTGCTTCTATGTAATACAAATATGTTTGTTTATACACTGTGCCTGTCAATCTCACCACATGCAAAATAGTTGTAAATCCCATTTCCTACTGGGTGAAGTCACTGTATATTTTGATCACACCACAATTCGATCTCACCCAGGCCAAAGTCACCAGACATTTTATATGCAACTAAAAGGGATTGATATGGTATAAAATGCTTATAATGTTATTAAATACATTAATATTTAAACTTATTATCATTCAGTGCATGTTATGTTTTTAATAACTTGTAAGGCCACATTTAAT
Organism: Paralvinella palmiformis; assembly: GCA_025642065.1. Classification (NCBI taxonomy): domain Eukaryota; kingdom Metazoa; phylum Annelida; class Polychaeta; order Terebellida; family Alvinellidae; genus Paralvinella; species Paralvinella palmiformis. The sequence goes on along the minus strand of JAODUP010000256.1, from coordinate 563,224 downwards.
CCCCTCTGCATTCTAACTTTTTACGCTTGTATATAATACGAATAGATTTCATTCTAAACAGCATAAGGAAGAAGGTTTTCTCCTTTATTATGTAATTCTAGTTGATACATTCATACAGAAATGAATAAATTATGAGAAATATGATTGACCATATATATATATATATATATATATATTTATATATATATATATTGCATACATACATGTATGAGTTTTATATTAAAATAATTTCAACATGATATATATATATATATATATATATATATATATATATATATACAATATGCCTCCATTACCTCATCTTGCACCATCCTTGAAGATTATATACAACTAGTTATTTCACAAATGTTCACAGTAATTGTTTCAGCAATGTTTGATTGGTGATATTCATCCTCCAGAAATAGTGCATGTTTTTCTGATGAAGGTAGCAAATATATGGAACAATAAATGAACTCATAGGTGCATGTGCACAAATAAAGATCTTGTAACAGCCTCCAATTTCTCTTTAAAGGTCACAGGAAAATGTTTCTCAAACTAGTCAAAATGTTAGTGTTACATATTAAAATCAATTTCAATCAGAGATATATTTTTTTCCCCAGAAATAAAGTTAAAGTGGTTTTAAAACTTGCTTTGCTAGCATCTCACGTGGCTGAAACTTTAATTGGGAATATTTGGAAAACAAAGACCAAACAAAGACCCCAAACACTCCACGTGGCCTGGTATAACATGTGTTACATGTTCCATGTTGTCTTTATTAAACATAAAAAATGGTGTATTCTGTTGCATAAAGTTGTGCAAAGAAATATACATCAAATACCGATGATTATATCCAAGACGTAAGTGCCAACAAAACCCAGTCCGAAACAACAATAACAACCCGAAAATTACCCAAAAATGGCTAAAACGACACTTTATTTTAAATGAAATCATGCAATAGGAGGAGGGAAATACTTGCATTCAGGCTCAGTGTGTTGACTTATCAATTAAACTTATACCAAAACAAACAAACACTAACCAACTCTTATTGTGGACCGGGGTCAGGTGTCAGCGACACAGGTCCATGTATGCACTTGCTGCAGCTAATTCCTCACAATTAATACTGTCTACTGGTGACCTTTTTCACTTTTTGATACCCCTGAGAATGTCAAAACCTTTGTCGGAATCTGACATTTTGTCCATCAACTGGTCAAGACGCTTGTAAACAAGCTGCGGCACTACGTGATGTTTGGCAAAGATGACGTCATACAATAACCCCTAGTGAGTGTAGTACACACTAGCAATGACTCGTGAAAGTTTGGAAATTAAGGATTTGGGGATCATTTTAATGGAAATATGATAGCTGGTAGTTAGAATTATTTTGAGTGTGATAGAGCATCTGATAGGGAATAAAATAATTGTTTGTTATGTTATATTTACTTTGAAATGTGAAATTTCTTTTCCCATCACCTTTAACAGCGTATGATTTTCATTTTGGCATTTTGTAGTAGTGTTGTGCATGAAGAATAGCATTTGAGATATGATATAATATGATCAAAATAGAAGTCCTTTATACACAAACTATGATTCCTAATTGCAGTAAATAAAACATAAACAATATCTGTGAATTAACAAAAATTATCAGACTTATTTGGTGGGTGGAGTCAAACAAAAATGAGGATGGTTTAAGCCAAAATGTTGTCTAATTAAGATTTGGATCAATAAATTGACTTGGGGATAATTTGTGTCTTTGTGTGTGAATTACAAACTGTGAAAACATGTTCAAATTATTTTGACAAATTTGATTGGTCAGTGTTGGATTTTATTCCATTTCGCAGAAAATGTATTGATTTATGGAGGTATAGGTCTCAATGAATGTTTAGATGTTGATGTTCTGAGCTAGTGCCATGATATATGTACCCTAAAACACACATTGCCTGTGCCAGACATCAGACCTATTTGTGTCATCATTTTGTACTGCTTGCCAACGATGAAACATTGTGAAATAAAAATATTGTGTCACAGAAATAGCAGTGAGGTAGTGATTTTGGTATATTTGCAGCACAGCAGTGTAGAAAATCAGGGAAAATCACTCCTTATATAGCAGGGGAAACCCTACACTTGTTCATGTTCTGCCATACAGAAGTTTTCTGTCACAGGGAAACTGAAGGCTATAAATTTTGATATAAGCAAAATATTAATTTACTTTTTGTAGCAAAGGGAACTGTTTTCCAACTACTTTAAATAATTTGAAGAATTAATTGATTCATTTATTTCATAAATTTTGTATACAAATCATAATTATCATTTTGATAACAGGTAAACATCTGCAGTGAATTGTTTGATCCATATTAGTGTGTCACAAAATTTTGTTTAATCACATGTCAAGGCATTAATAGTTTCTAGTTATGCTTATAAATGAGATGGATGAATAACCATTATTGTCAATTCTAGCCATTATGTGTCATTTATATTTGTATTGGCATTAATGACTGACTATTATTGCTCATTCTAGTGGCTGTTACATGTCATTTGTAAATCACAAAATTCATTGTAATGTTATGATGTTAATAATTCTTTTTGGCACTTATGGATGGTCACTGTTGTTGGTTTTGGCCATTATGCATCATTTAAATTTGTTCTATATCACTGTGGGTCAATACCTATGCAAAGAAAAAGGATCGTAATTGGAATGTGGCAAGATAAATTTTATTGACGTTAGGTGTGTCTGTTTGAGGGAGAATCGTAGGCTAGAAAGTTCAGTGGAAGTTTCTCGGTTCTCAAACATCAAAATTCATGTAATTTGATGTGGGTTTAGCCTTTGATGATATGAGGTACAACAAAGTATGTCTAGGCTAGATCTAGTGACATATGGCCAAATTGTAAAGGGGTTCCAGACATATGTAGCCCTTCAGTTTATTTAGTGAGGAGCTCAAATAAATCTAATGATATTTCTCTTGTCAGTCCATACTGAACTTTGAGCTACAAGTTTCATGTGTTTATCATTTTGACATATAGTCATGTATCATCAAACTGTCCTTGATCAGAACGAAGACTTATCCTCATTATTCTTTATACATGGTTCAGAAGTGAGCCCAGTAGGGATATCTAACCAGGATCAGAAGGACTTGTGTGTCTGGATTATGTTCGAATATACTGGAGAAAATACTTATATCTGTGTATAACTGTATAAAACTAGTATTTTATTATGAGTCAGACCATATATGTGTGAATGTATCAGAACAAAATGCATGCATTTATTTCCTCAAGGTTGGACAATAACAATGGCATTCACACCAACCTCAAGGTCAAGACTGGCTGCTACTGAATTCAGGACAAATAAATATTTCTTATAATTTGTTCATTTCTGTATGAACCAGAACTAAATTTTTAAGCAGACAGTTCTTTCTAGTGCTTTGAACCTGCTAGGACTAGGTGAAATCCATTCATATTATAGCTGTGCAGAATATATCGAGCCGTGATGGCGCAGTTAGTTAGAGCATAGAACTCACAGCTGAAGGGTCAAGGCTCCAGGAGCAGAATGCCATCATGTGGCGACTGGTTTACTCATCCATAAAAATGAGTACCTAACAGGACGTGATGGCTATGTGTTTGAGTAATGTGTTGTGCCTTTAATGGCAGTATGCGCTGTATGCTCCCTTGGCAGTTGAGATATGTGCTGGGTGGAAACAGATTAGAGTCAAGTATAATAATACTGTACAGTGCCTCAGAACAGATGCCTCCGAGTCCAAGTTATTAAAAATATACACAAGATGCAATGAATGATAAAAAGCTAAAACATTAATGTATTTTAATAAAATAAGCAATTTAACCAGCGTCAATTCTTTCTAGAAAGTAGATCTATCATCTAGATCTAGTTGCACATTTTGATATTAGATCTACATCTAAATGTACCCCGTGGGTAAGATCGAAATTTACGACTTCGCCCAATAGGAAATGGGATTTAGCCCTTGGCGTGATCATCTGAGCGACAATGAGATCGCTGTTTTCCTTCTACTGTTCTAGGGTCCGTCTAGGTCTAGATCTACAATACACACCGCTGTTCGCGATCCAAAACACTTACTTTGGTGGCTTCACTTCCAGGTTTAGTCCTGGTTTCAGCAAACCTCTCTGGAGAGCAATCTGTAGTTCCTCATCAGAACTAAGACTTTCGGCATCACTTTCACTCTCCATGTCCAACTGCATATATTTATGGGAAAGGTTAGTTTAAAATAGTTTCCCCGTACACGATCAAAACATGTGTTTCACAGTTGACACTGTCTAATATAAAATACTCCGTTTCAGAAAATAAATAGTTTGTCTAGTAGTCGCAAGAGGCGCTTCTTACTTACTCCGCTCTTGAGTTCTAAGAATACTTAGATTTCATAATTGGTTGTTGTTTTTAGATTCGTTATTTACTTCTCTCATACCTGAACCATCCTGTAATACATTTTTGTTTATGTTTGTTTTGTACTATAGGCCAACTACGCCTCCTCATACAGCAACAGCAAAATGTATATATAAATATATATATATATATATATATATATATATATATATATATATATATAAGTATGATAGATAAGTCGAATTGTAAATAATAATTGTATATGTGTTGCAAATTTTTTTTTCATATAGTCAATTGCCACTCTCATATATAATTATTAAATTGAGATTAAAGCTTATCCGCTTGTCGGTTAGCCTGGTGGTATATATGTTACAATTAATCTGTATAATCAAGTAATATGTATAATATGTAATATATAATATTAATCTGTATAATCAAGTAATATGTATATATATTACCTGAAAATTTCAGGTAATAAGTCTATTGCTAACTAAGATTTAATACACATTACCTGAAAATTCAAACTCTGGACGATTCTTCAATGACTGAACTCAGAGTGGCGACTTTTCACGCTGAGACATGTGAAATGTCTCACCAGTCCCTAAGCCGCCAAGCAACAAAACACAAATCACCTGCTCATGGTGTCTGGGAGTAAAACACCCAAGTCTGATCACGGCAGTTGTGAGAATATGTTTATGGTAATTGGTACTTGTTGAAATTTAGGGTAGAGACCCCTGGCTGTCGCCTATTGGGCACAGTCATTGTGTTAATAGCCTAAGCATCGCTATTTACAAACCAATTTACAAACTATATATATATATATATATATATATATATATATATATATATATATATATATATTCCAATTGCCACTGTCTTCAAAGATCAGTTTGTACAAAAGGCAGACGACTGCTACTAAAACTGATAGCTTGATTATTATTTTTAAACTGACATACGTGCTAAAGCAGACCGTAATAGCGTCATAGTTAGAGCAACATTCACCTGCATCGACAAGACGACACTCCCCAAACTTTTCACCAATATGATAGGCCATCAATATTTACTTATTGTATAAAAACAGCACAATTTCACGTAGTATATCAAGTATATTAAGTTGCGCATAATTTATTTTGAAAGAATATGGCATACAATGATATGACGTGAATAATTCTCGGAGTATACTTTGAGAGAATATGGCACACAACGATATGACGTGAAATAAAGATGTACAAAGAAAAACACACACATAATAAAATCCAATTAGATCAATTACTCGAATCCCATGGGCAAGGCCTCGCAAGTAGTCTCGAGGTGTCCGGGTAGCGAAGAAGTCGACGATGCGCCTGATGTTGTTGTTGTTTGCGCGGACACGCCTATACGGCCTGCTGTGGATGTTCACCCATCACTAGACGCTGGATCTTCAGCTCAGTGTGGGCCTGCTCATCCTTAAGTCGTAGCAGGAACTCCCAGATGTTGGGGTGCGCTTTGCTTGAAGCGTCGATGCCATCCTTCCAGGTGATTGGTGGTGCATTGCTGGTCCCGGATGATGCGACTATGAACGCTCCTTTTTCGCTGGATCAGTGAGCGGAGCCTTCCAGCGAAGGGTCCGGCGAAGGGATCCTTAGGGTGCCGGTTGGAAAGAATACTGTCCAACGTATATGGTCATGAAATATGACACATGCTCTACAGCCTTTATTTTAAACTTAGTCATGTATAGTATATATCTGTTAGCTTGTACAATGGCAGCCATGGAGCCGTGAAAATGTTCAGTAGAGCGAACCGCATCATCGGCGATAGTCGTAGCCCTGCCTTTGCAAACTCTATTGCGGCAAAGTCATTATCAGTTTTGTCTTTGGTTTTGTTGTTCGGGGAGAATCCCCAGGCTGTTGCTTAATCAGCACAGCCTCTATGTTGGATTGGTGGAGAATGATCCTCCCTCACCACTCACAGGGGAGCAATACGGAAAGATGAAGCCAAAATACCCTGAGGGTGGTCACTGCCAGAGTGTTTTACGTCCTCAGCGGTTTTTAACGTCCCCCTTTATTTTAAATAATTCAGTGGAGACGGCAGCGCCATTTAACGTAGTCAGCCACCCACGATGTAGTGAGCCGAGAAATTAATCCCTGGAAAAGTTTCGACCTCTTACATTGTTCGAACCCGTGACCGTTGGCACCAAGTACCGGGTGCTTAACCGCTAGGCCACAGGAGCTCACTATTTGTCTTTAGTGAATGAATTTCCTTTAAATACCGGAAGTGGCTTCCCGCTTATCCTCTAATTACAGATGTTTTCTATAAGGTGTCTATAGCATAGAACCAAGTAATCGATATCAACCAACAAAAGAACACTTATAATAGTGACACCAATAATCCAGACCTGCTCATGATTGCCTCATCACAGATACTTCTAAAGCATCAGCCTCTTTGAAGATATCCAATCAATCAGCATCGTCACTAGCTTTTCCATTGGAAGACGGTAACGGCGTTAATCCCGCTACTTCATTACCAGTTAGCAATTGGAATATTTCCTAATGGTTGGTTTGTTATTTATATTTGCGTGGCATGTACATTATCCATGATATGAAACACTAATATAACAAGTACCCAGCCCGTCGGGCTTTATATGTCACATTTAAACTGTTTGTTTGTTTTGTTGTTCGGGGAGAATCCCCAGGCTGTCGCTTAATCAGCACAGCCTCTATGTTGGAGTGGTTGAGAAACCTCCTCCCCCACCATTCACAGGGGAGCAGTACGGAAAGATGAAGCCAAAATACACTGAGGGTGGTCACTGCCAGAGTGATTTACGTCCTCGTTTTTCTTTAACGTCCCCTTTTATTTAAAATTATTTAATTTAAACTTGTATAATAAATAAATATTATATATATATATATATATATATATATATATATATATATATATATATATATATATATATATATATATATATATAAGTCGCCATGTGTCGCAAAACTTTTTTTTTCATTGGACCAAATGTGAGAAATCTAAATTCAATTTCGACGAAATGTCCATTCGACGAAATGTCGCAGACCCACTTCAAGTATATAAGATTCTGAAGGGTATAGACAGGCTGGAATATAACCAATTTTTCTCGCTGGCGCACATATCAAACACCAGAGGGCATAACCTCAAGCTACTGAAGCGCCGCTCAAGATCAAGTTTCAGGTAAACTGTATTCAGTCAGAGAGTGACAAACGATTGGAATGGGTTACCAGCTCACATAGTAGACAGTCCCACATTAAATACATTAAAGTCCAGATTAGACAAACATTGGATTAGGGAGCGTAACAATCTACCGTGGTCCATTAAATAAGAAATATCTTACGTAGAAAACAAGATTTGTGCAGAGATTTTAACAAGCTGTGTAGATCTGGTGTCCTTAGATGTGGTATCAAAGTATAGCTTTGGTGCTGCTAAAACTATATGTTAACATTTTCAAACCAGACCTAATGTCTGTTATTCCAACTATATTGTTATGATAACGTGTTTAAATGTTATTTATGACAAGCAGACTACAGCTAGCCTGGAATGTCATAGTACAGACTGGACATAACTGAACCTAGGAAAGATAATTCTATTTCCACATACAACAACGGTAAATTGTATATGCAACTAAAGTTGTTATATAAAACACACCAACCGCGCGAGCCGTGTCCAATGCCACCGCTCGAGATGCTATGCAGTGTTTCTATTCCTGAGTCAGGAGTACATATAATGCTTTAAGAGCGTACTGTGCCTGCTACAGTCATTTAAATGCTGGATAACCAGGCCAAACACCTAAACTGGATGACTAGATTATATATTTTTTTAAATGTACATAATATGATTTAACGTGATATTTTTAAGTGTAAATTATAAATACGGATAAGTTAAAAGTCTTTATGGAAGCCATATTTTATATTTTATCAGTTTTAATTATGAGCCTGATGTGTTATCAATAAACTATGTAAATCAAAGCGAATTATTTGGGGTGTGTGTTGTCGTTGTTTTTATGTGTTTTTTGTTGCTTAGCCAAAATGTCCACCCTGAATATTCCCGTGACCAAAACATTGGTGACCTTGACCGAAACGTTCGTGGCCAAAGCGTCTGTCTACCTATAACATACCTTGTGATATTTACTGGAAGATCAAATACCTCATAAGCATACCAATCCAACCAATACTATGAGCTACTCGTCAATATTATAAAATTAATATCCGTGTTAAAACTGACCGTTATGGCCGAATTGTCAGGCTATATATTAACATATATTTCAAATCAGACCTAATGTCTGTTATACAAACTATAATTAGAGGGTTAATTTAGTGTTACATATTTAATGACAAACAGTCTACAGCTAGCATTGAATGCTATAGTACAAACTGGGCATAACTGGACCTAGGAAAGATAAGTCTATTCCCACACGCCATTAAGGTGAATTTTATAACCAACTCAAGTTGCTATATAAAACACACCAACCACGCGAACTGTGTCCAATGCCACCTCTCGAGATGCGATGTGGTGTTTCTATTCCTGAGTCAGGAGTACTTATAACGCTTTATATAATAAGTAATATACAAAATTTACATAGCGCCCTATATAACCTGTAATAAGGTTACTCTAAGGCGCTTGACAATAAATAAGTCTATGCATGTAACAGATTTACATAATTAAAAATACATAATTCTTTCCAGCCAAATACATAATATATTCAGCTAGGAAAAGCTGAAACAAAAAGATTGGTTTTTATCTTCTTTTTGAAGGTATCAAGGGTCTTGCACTTTCTGATGGTTACTGGAAGATTATTCCGTAAGGTTGCAGCAGCCTTTCTGAAACATCTATTACCGTATGTCACTCCACGTGTTGTTGGTACGGCTAAGAATGCTCCAGACTCAGACCGTAGAGACCTCTCGTCGGCTGATACGTTAAGACAAGTTCCTCTAAGTACTGAGGGACAGTCCCTTGAAGTGCCTTGAAAGTGTACATCAAAATCTTGTACTGCGACCTATATATAACTGGAAGCCAATGAAGGGAGTTCAAGACTGGTGTTATATTTTCTCTTTATGAGTGCGAGTGACTACCCTCGCAGAAGAATTCTGTACTTTCTGTAGCGTGCCATCAGTGTGCTTGGAAGACCATACAGGAGAGCGTTGCCGTAATCTAGCCGAGTAGTTATCAGGGCATGTGCCAGTGTTTTGCAAGCATCCAATGTGATGTAACGCCTGATATGACCAATATTACGAATTTGGTAATAACAGGCTTTGGATATTGCATTTACTTGCCTCCCTATGGCCAGGGATGTATCAAATTATACTCCTAAGTTGATCGCCATATAAACCTGGGTATCATCTGCATAACAGTGGTAGAGCAAATTATGTCGGCTACATATCGCACCAATTGGTTTTGAATACAAACAGTACTTACGTGGTCCAAGTACCGATCATTGTTGCACCCCAAAACTCAGGCACTTACCTTCTGATGTCGTCATTCCTATGGCAACACACTGAGATCTGTCACTCAGAAGCCTGCCCAGTCCATGATCCAGACATCTAGTCTGGTTTGCGGATCAATGAAGCCGTCTAGATAATGAAATATCATGGGCGAGAAGTGTAATTGTTTGAGAATTTACGTTTTGAGAGATTCACAGAACTTAGTCGGTCTACAAGTTCTTGTAGCAGTGTAATTTTAATAACTATAATGTTTGTTGTTTTTTTTTTGTTGCTAAGGGCTATTCTAGAAATAATTGTATGGGGTGGTGGAAGGCCCTTTTTTTAACCCCATCACCCACAATAAAAAAAATTCCCAGAACCACCACCCAAGTTTTTAATTTTTTATTGCACCCAACCACCCATAATTTAAAATTTAACTCGCACTAATATTCCCCGTTAAATATGGCATCTGTATATGAAATGCTCTCGTTTGATCAAGTTGTCTCATTTTGTATGGCATGTATAAAGTTAGCTATAACACTTTTTTTCCAGATTAATACACTTTATGCAGGTTTGCTAATAAATATCTTTTATGTACATGATCTGTTAACTTTCTATAAGTATGCATTTTTGATAATATTCATGCTAGATTGTATTTTAGTTATTGATTTTTTGTATGCCTACAAACCGAAGTATAAGGATACAATGTCTCTTCTGGAGGAATTGCCTATTTCGACATTGGGCATTATAGTGTCTCCCGGATAAATTATGATAGTACGCAGCATCCAAGTGAACACCGCGGCCTCAAAAATTAGGTTAAAATATCTGAATAGAAAAACATTGTGCACTTTATGCCATTACATTCAGACATATCTGTGGAATAAACTCCATCTTGGGCGACAATAGATCTTTTTACACCATCAAGGCTTCACTGTGGTCAACAAAACAATAATATTGTGTTCAAACGATAATAAGTCATCGCGTAGATGCCGTTAATCCCGAGATCTTAAATTCTTATGGAGTTACATAAAAGTCTATATTCATTCCACCAGTGTAAAAGGAGTGGTCACCGTGGGAAGTCTCAAATTATACCAAAATTATTTCAGTTTTTATCAATTCATTCCCTGCCCATAACACAACAAACATTTATCACAGACGTCATATGTCACAACAGTTCACGATGATATTGACAAAATTAAAACGATTTTTCGGGGTTAAAACGTTACAACATCTCCGATGAAAGTAATTTTTGCGTGATTCTACACTAAATATACACGATGTTCAATTTCCCGTCACTCACTCACCCCCCACCTTACATAGATTTGCACAAAACCGACCAGCAATAATTATTATTTCTCTAGTCTACTCATCATCCATAATTTTTCTATTGCTCAGACCCCACCACTCGTGTATTATTAATAAAATTGGCGCCTGTGACCCCCATATAGTCATAACTGCAATACCCATAATATATCAGATTGTTTATATGGGGAAAGTCAACTTTTATCATTCGAGACGTCTGAAACTGGGAAGTGATTAATGTCGAACTGCAAATCAGATCTTATGGAAATAAAATTTAAAAAAAAATCTGCTAAAGAACGATATGAATTCAAACATTAGGAAAGTATGATTATCTTAAATATTTAAGTTTCAACATAATTAAGTCTCTTGTTCTAACAAAATAACACAATTGTCGTTGTTTTAACGGTATTATTCCGACCTTCCAATGTGATTAATGACTATTAATTTTTCCAATGGCTGTCTGAGTTACAACCTTTCACTCATACACAATATGCCGCTAGATATTACATATTAAAATTAAGGGATGGTTAATTTTAAACTACAGTTATTCTACAGTTTATTTTACCGGGAAAAAGGCATATTATTGAAAATAAATAATCGAGTTGGGAATTGTAATAGACATGTTAACAACATATCAAACATATTGTGATCTCCGTAATCTCACGGTTGGTAAAAGGAATGTTTTTATCAGATGGCTCAGCGAGCCCGGCAAAACGCGATCTGCAAACGAACTTTCGCTAGATGGCGCAGTCGTCGCGGAAATTGTCTATTGAAATGGAGTTTATAGCCTAAATAGATTTATGCGCTCTTTGACTTGATGGTGGAGATGACTAGCCAATAGCACTATCGCTGATATAATATGAGAATTGCTATAAATTGTCGGCTTTCTTATATCTCCACTTAATTTGTATAAATGTTTCAAAAGAAATCACGGGGTGTATCAAGTTATATATATATATATTATTGGATATTAGGTCAACGTACTGTACTGGCTCTATTATTTGACTGTAGATAAACACATATTGTTTGTGAAGTAGCGATTTGTTGTCTGCTTTTAGACATATCTCGAGTTTGAATCATTCTTCTATAAAGACACATCCTTGCAAGTATAAACATTTGACAACTCATCGTTCACAAGCCTCAGGGAATATAATTTTACCACGTTGGAACTATTAAACATTAGATTTCGTTTTGAAAGAGAACCATTATCGAAAAAAATATTGCCAAGTCTAGCTTGCGGGGTACATCAGTCAATCGTTTTCTATATTTATAATAAAAAACGTACACGATTAACATCAAAACAATGGCCACTTCCGTATGCGATCATTTATTGTCAATCTTTGACATCAAATAATGACATTACAATATATATGATGACGATGATAGAGCGTAGTAAAACATGAACGGTGAATTCCAGGATGATTCTATACAAATGACGAATGTCAAATTACGAACGGATACACACACGCAAACACACACATTGGTATCAGCAAGCCATACATATGGCTCATCCAACACCCAACACATACTAGCTGCCTGCTGAGCACATTAATGTCACAAGATTCAGTTGCGACGGATGACGAAATAAAAATAATTAAATCAAACAAAACAAACACGATAATAAATGTGACAATCTTCCGGCATCTATCACGTGACGTCATCTCGACGGCCGCCGATATGACGTCAGCGGTACGACACGCCAAACGTTCACTTCTTCGCTGCCTTCTTCGCCGGCTTTTTCGCCGTCTTCGCTGGCTTCTTCGGCTTTGGTTTGCTGGCTTTTGGCTTGGCGGCCTTCTTTGGCTTGGCGACCTTCTTCTCTCCCGCCTTCTTCGGCGTCTTCGGTTTCTTGGCCTTCGGCTTCTTGGCCTTCTTGTCGCCCGTTGCCGCCTTCTTCGGCTTGGTGGCCTTCTTCGCCTTGGGCTTCTTGGCCTTCAGCTTGGTGGCCTTCTTCGCCTTGGGCTTCTTGGCCTTCTCGTCCTTGCCTATCCTGAAGCTGCCCGAGGCGCCGACGCCCTTCGACTGTTTCAGCGAGCCGTTCTTCACGCCAGCCCGGAGGGCCAGCTTCAGATGGGCGTTGATGACCTTCTCGTCCTTCCCCACGTCGTAATGTTTAACGATATATTTGAGGATCGCCTGCCGCGACGAGCCTCCTCGCTCCTTCAAGTTGGCTACGGCTGCCTTGATCATCTCCGAATATTTCGGATGGTTCGCCGGCTTCTTTGGCTTACTGACCTTCTTCGGCTTGGTGGGGGCTACTGTGTCGGCCATTGTCAGCTTTGTTTTCGGACAGTCAATCACAACCACAGGTGTGGCAATTAACAAGTGGAAGCGATAGCAGAGACGATCACTCCCTTAGTAACTTCCAAACTTCGTACTGTAACGAGGCCCAGGCCTCATCTTAATTTATTTCGAACGCGCGGATGTAATAGTGCCACTCACTTTGTTTACCCAACTCGAATGGCTGGCGCTCGCTTGTTCGAATGAAATGTGTTAGTTGCTTCAGAAATCTCGATATTATGCCCATAGGTCGCGAGCGGATCTCCAACAAAGTATATATAGTCGAGATGCTGGGTTTTTAGTTTTCCCCCCGGCGCCATTGGTTGGGCCTGACAGTCTGTGATTGAAACGAAATCGCGCTGTTAACGGCGAAATGGTGTTTTGCCATTTTTGACGCTCTGTAGAAAAATTACGAAATAATGCATTTCCCGAGTAATGTTTGGCTGATTTCCGTGACTGATCAAAGGATATGTATCTTATCTTGTTATTCAGAGAAAATAACCAGTGGCTGATCGTCTTTTTTAAGGAACAGTAGCGATTATATTCGCTCATACTAGCACAAAGAAAGACGGAGTCCGCCATTTTCCCCAAACCGAATCGCTTTGTTCTTCTCACAAATTGGCGAAAATAACTCGAGAAATTAAGGATTTTCGACTCAGAATAGATTAGAATTGGTTGTATCTTTGCATTTAGTATCATTTGAGTTTTCATTTCGTGTAGGTTACGCGCCATGCTCTGGTTTGGCACGCCATAAATGTGGTCGTCAATCATTAGCATTGTTAACCTGAAATGTGTGTCGAATGGAGACTGCGAAGTCGATGTCAGGCTTCACGATAGTTACAAACTTATGGCAATAAAATGGCCCTTTTTACAAAATAAACAACTATTAAAAATGCCATATAATGACACTTATGAATTTTAACCGAATGTGTTGTTACTTTAATTCGAAAACAAAGTAAAAATGATTAATTTGTTGCCGATTTCCGAGCTTGCGTTAACTATGCTCTGTCTGACAAAGGAATAACTGTTTGTTATAACACAAAATGATGTCTCCTTGACATTCAAATGAATTTTATCATATTGATGACATTTGAGTATACGTGAATATAACATTAATATAGTGTCTATTTAAGAGTCATTTGCTTGAAGGACTGGGAAATAAATATTGGTTTTTTTTATATCTAGCTAGTTAGCCTAGCTATTCTACAGATCGAACTCCCAGTAATATACCATACGTAGGCGTGAAGCGTCAACGATTGGGGAACGGGTATTGAACATTTAATCATGTGTAATAAATAGTTAATCTGTACCTAAACAATTTCGAATTGAATTTACATACACGAATTCGAACCAGAAAGGACACAGCTGCTTTATGAAATTCTAGTTTAAAACCTATTTGTTGAATATAGGCCTAATCATACACTACTGTTAATATCTAGTAAAAGCTATTAAAACATTTAATTCAAACAAACCAGGCTTCATAAAGTTAATTAGTAGTGGAGAGCGATAATCAAAGGTACAGAGATAATTTAACTTGTTACCGTTGGCTAGTATAATATATCATATTCTGGAACAGCTATAGTAGGCTACATACTCAGTGTGTTGGTCTAAATAATGTATAGTCTAATCATGATGTTTACTGAATAAATAGTTAATTCTTATATGACGGATTTAGCCTGAAAAATATATATATATATATGTGACAGATATGCCTACATTATGTTATACAATGATCGAGTCTTTCGAGTCAGAAAGATGTATTTGTCTGTATATTGACTTGTATGTATCTTTACACACACGTACACACACACACACACACGTATAAATATATGTGTGTGTATATATATATATATATATTATATATTGTATGATCGTGATGTCTTATGTTGAAATGTGTATATTATATTTTAATCATGTTCCAATAACATCCTGTAATACGTGCTATACAAGACTCTGACGTGTACTAATATCCCATAGTTACGTCCTGTAACTATAGTTGTACTATTTCCTATAGTTCCGTGTCTTAACACACGCGTGCACACAGTACAGAAATTGTGCACAAATTGTGTGTGTGTGTGTGTGTATGTGTGATTCATGTTTCACTTTTCTCCACCATTCGAGATCGTGTATAAATGGCTTGAGTATCCCCCTCACCTCATTCACCCCTGTTATGAGATATGCTGTACACTTTAGAGCCTGTACTGGTGAAGGTATCCACTCGCAGAAGATACTGCCTTATAGGTACGACTAATTAGGGCGATCATCCTGAACTTTAATAGAATATAACTGCCTTACAACAGTTTTAAAATACGAAGTCCCCTCTTCACCTTGTGGGGGGTTAGATTTATCCGCACGGTTTATTTAGGTAGGATTTTGTTCAGCTATTCGAATCTGTAATGAAGCTGAGGTGAGCATCTGTGATGTCGAAATATGCTCGTGTTTGGGTTTCTTTTGAACCACAGCAAATTACTGCGGACTGTAGACTGCGGTGTCAAAATAGTTATCTTGTATGCATTAACTTATCATTGAACCACAGGCACGAGTTGTGGCTTCAAATTGTAATTTTTCTGCGAGTCCGCTTTCTGTACGTAGCCTACATACAACCGTTTCCTATGGGCGTGGCATATTTGTCACGTACAAAAACTGGATTAGCTGATCCCCACAGGATGATGAGCCCTGATTTATTATCATTATTTATGGGATATATATATATATATATATATATATATATAAACTCAACACATCTCTCTCTCTCTCTCTCTCTGTGTGTATATATATATATATATATATATATATATATTATATTATAATTTTTCTGTTTGCGTATGGGTTTAAAAAATGTTTAGGTGTTGATTCTCTGGAGTGTGTATTATATATATATATATATATATATATATATATATATATATATATATGTGTGTGTGTGTGTGTGTTTGTGTGTGTTATCATCATAATTATTATCATCCTAGCACGCACAAACAAAATCAAAAACACATATTCTTAACGCTGAATTATGTGAAGCGACGAAAGAGAATCTGAACAAATAAAAAACTAAAGTATCTGTTAAATTAAAATATTTGTTGACAATAAGTTGTCGGTGGTCTACTTCTAAACAAGATGATATCAAGGTTAGATTCAATGCGTGTTCATGCAATCATCATTATCTCATAGTTTTACGGATATAGGTATCTTAAAGAAATAGTCCACCTTCATTTCAAATTTTGAGCCCTAATAAAGCTATGCTCACAAATATCATAAATTATGTCAAAATGTGTAAACGATCACCCACATATTAAATAATCCAATTCAAAGTGCTGATTAGTCGACTTTCAATGGCCAGTGGGGCCGCTATTTTGAAGCTAGACAGAGAACGGAAGCTCCTGAATGCTGACGTCCCTTGTACGCAGCAGTTTGACCGGAAGTCTGTAGAGCTCGTACAAAAGCATGTAAACAAGTGTGAGCAAAGAATTATTCCAGAACAAAATGCAATTATATTGTTAAAATTACGTCATGAATGACATATCAGATTGAGCTAGAATTAAGGAACCTTAGAAGAGGAAGATGATTAAAAATAGCTGAGATATTAACGTTCAAGAGAAACTATAATCCACGTCTAGAAGTCTAGAAAGAGCTCATATGACGTCAGAGCATTTCAGTTTGCTCCTTCCCGCCTTCGAATCTGGCTTCCGGTGCAGCCGTAATAGCGGCCCTCCAGTAATTTGGATTATTTCCCTATATCTATGATATCAGATATATTTCGTGATTTTTATTGTGGAATTTTTGGTTATTGTTCTAAGCATTACATATTTAAGAAATATTTTCTGAGGGTGGACTGTCCCTTTAAGAAAAACGAACTCTGGTCAGACATAATTAATTAACTTGACCCGCAGTGTGTTAGTTGGAACCTCAGCCTCTTCGGCCTCCTCGTTGTCTTGGAGAGTACTTTAATTATATGATGAGTGGTGGATGAGGATGCCTTTATCACTTCCTGGTGTTCTTGTATCGGCTATCCCTCCATGATCTATGTCGCCGACCTTGGACATCTTCATCGTCTGGTATCTCTGAGTGTTTATGATGTCGCATGGATACGGTCATCCCTAGCTGGCTGCCGGAGCCATGGGCGACCCTCAAACAAACCGAAACCGGAAGATTAACAAAGCCAGATCCTGCGGAGCCCTCCAAAAGCCGGGTACCAGAACCCCCCCCCCCCCAACTCTCAGTTGCCAACTCAATTTATGGTTAGTATTCATCTTTTTGTCTGATTTAATGTTTATTTTATTTATGACTAAGATTTTCTAAGATTTCTCATCGGTCTTACTGCGTCTTACTGCGTCTTCGAAGTTTAGTTCTGTAGTTGGGGATACACTGATAGAGAATGTGGATACTCTATCGTCTTTATATATATCTAAAACCTAAATGTCTGATGGACTAATATTTAAGGGCAAGTATACAATCTCGTCACCAGAATTGTCTTGTATAACCGTTCGTCAGACCGATTTTATCTTATCAACCATTTTATCTAATTGGACCACTATAACGGCTTCCTGGATTATAAAATCTATTGTTATTGTTTGCACAGAAATAAGTCAGAAGAATAAGACTAATTATCTGAACGTGTCACCTAAAGTGGTATTTAATTGGATGACCTGATATTTTGATAGTATTCCCAATGTTGGTGACTAGGGATAATATTAATGTGTATAGCAGCTGTTGTCCGTAATAGGGAATTTAATATAACAATGTGTGTCGTAGTTCCATTCCGTAACATAATATATATATATATATATATATATATATATATATATTCGGGAGATGATAATGATTGATTTTTACGGCCTCTTTTGTGCACATAGTAGGCTAAATGGGCCGAGCGACATCCAAACTTAATGAAGCGAAGTCAAAGATGAAACACCCTTCAGATATACCCACGCCGAGAATTCGAACTCGGGTGGTAGTGATATGTGGCCCAATGCGCTACCAGTTAGACAACGGAGACGGTGTATAACGTGTAAAATATGATTTAGGAGTCTCACCGTGCAAGGCACGCACACATACACAGGTATACACCACGCGCATGCGCACACAAGCTGTCCCGGACGCATGCACACAACGGTTGTGTTTATTGTCTCAACCTCCACTTCGTGTCGGTGGAGGCTAAACATGCGTCGTAGCTTTAAAAAAGTCAATCTTTTCAAAAAATTCTCCCGTTCAAGGTTACTATCACCAATATACAATGTTGTTCGTCGAAATGTCTTGTTTTTTTTTAGCATACACATTATTTTGGGTGTCATTGTACAGCGGATTCGAAGAGGTCCCCCTAGTGGTAGGGATGCTTTTCTAAATATACATTATTATTATGATTAGTATTAGTAGTAGTAGTAGTAGCAAGATCCAGTCACAGGCATTGCATATATAGTGATACTCTAAATAAGGTGTATCTAAAACCCAATTTAAATGTTAAGTGATCTTTATTATGTGCTAATGAAAACAATCATACTTACTGCTGTCTCATGAACGAATATGCGTTCATTTGGAGATCGTGCTTTCTCATCAAATGCCTATAGAATCTAGAACACTTTACCATCATCAATTAGAGAATCACAAACTGTCAGTGGTTTTAAATCAAGGCTCAAAACTTACCTTTTTAAAAATTATATATGAATGTGTAATATAAATTATTAGCTATTTTTGTGTGTTATTATTCCTCTGTGTATTATATGTCTATTGTATCAATCCACCAATATTGTTAAGCTCATTTCAACATTATTAGTGGAAATTGCGCTAAATAAAAATAAATTTTATTATTATTATTATATACAATGTGAGATTTACAAACGGACAACACACATCGATCTTCGTCGGGAAACTGTTCCACGGGGGGGGGGGTGAAGTTGTTTATTCCAGGTGCACCATTCTGACATCGCAGAAAGGCGATTGATATTATAATCAGATATGTCATATACTAGGGAGTGAGCTTCGGTGGCCTAGCGATTAAGCATCCGGCACTTGGTGCCAACGGTCACAGGTTCGAACCCCGCAAGATGTCGAAACTTTTTCAGAGATTAATTTCTCGGCTCACAACATCGTGGGTGGATGACCACGTTAAATGGCGCAGCCGTCTCCACTGAATTATTTAAAATAAAGGGGGATGTTAAAGACCCCCTGAGGATGTAAAAGTGCGTGCGTGTGTGCGTGCGTGCGTGCGTGCGTGCTATGTCATAAATATTTTTTTAACTATGCCTTACTGTGTAAACATTATGTTGAGAAAATGATTTTATGGCGAAATTAAAAATGAGTTTCAAATCTGGATCATAAAGGTCTCTGATCAATCAAGCTATTAATTAGGTCACAGAGATACAATAATAATAATAATAATAATAATAATAATAATGGACGAAACCGCAGTTATTTTACGTGGCTTAGCTACACCAAATAAGGGAGACGCATATATGGTCTGTAATTTACTGCCTCACCACGGGGACTAATTGTAAACAAATTTAGAATTTACAATATATGACATATTTGTCCGACTGGATGAAAAAACTCCTCCTACAATAGGGTCATGGCTGGGATTCGAACCTCCGACCTCCCGCACGGTATGACCATGAGAAAGAAAGTCCCACGGTGTTACCCACTGGGCCATAGAGGCGGTGTAGACGCACAGTTGTTGTTATGTCTTGCAACAGATATTGCAAGATGTTAATTAATTATTCATGAAAATTAGCATCTCTGTCTGTGATCGTATTTAACTTTTGGCGATTCTAATTTATGACGCCATTTTGAGGTTGTACTTTTCTCTTGATTTAATTAGTCAACAACTATTAACTAATTTAAACAAAATATATCTTGTTTAAACAAGGTTTTTAAGGTATTATTATTATTATTATTATTACTATTATTATTATTATTAGTAGTAGTAGTAGTAGTAGTAGTATCACCAACATCGTCATCATCATTATAAATTACTAACAAATATACACAAAAAGTGAATATACATTTATAGAAATATAATAATTAATGTATTATTATTTGGGGGTCGGTAATTAAATATAATAAGTCTCTACACCTAACAACTGGTCACTTTAACATAATATAGCAAATTATTAATAGAGACTTCCATCCAGTAACAGTAACTCTCTCATAGAGTTATCCAAATGAACGACTGTCTGTCACCTCAAGAACATGAGTATATGTCGTAAAATGATCTTTTTTATGCACGTTCGTCTTTAAACATCAGTCAGTCGGTCAGTCACTGACTGACTCCGTCCGTCCGTCCGTCTGTCCGTCCGTCTGTCTGTCTGTCTGTCTGTCTGTCTGTCATCAAGCCAATTCCTCACCTAATATTCTCTACTCTTATATTCATATAATTCGACATGTGTGTATATCAACAAACGCATAAATGGAAGCATAATGACAAATACTCTAAATTATGATCATATCACCATAATTCTCCCAAAAGTATGCACTAACTATATGTTATACAGCGTATCCTTTTCAAGATTTTACCAGTGACTTATGAATCTGTCAACGACGCATGGCACCCGAATTGGTGTCCATTAGAAAGTGATCCAGAACACTGAGTTCATCCGGCCAGATCCTATTGCAGATACCGTTGACTCGGATCGAGTCATATGGCGAGTGCGCGTTTGGTGTCTCGCTGTCATCGCTTTATGGAATAAGTTGTCTGTGGAAATTAGGAGAGATTAAATCTGTTCTAAAAACTCAATTGTTCAAAGTCATGCACTTTCTGGATAAATAATATTGATCGCTCAAATTTCTTATTGTATTTTTTTACAGATATATGATCGGGGAATCATTCTAAAGAACTTTTCAAGGGTTCCAGCTAGTAAGGACCCTTTACTGGATATACGTTATTATTATTATTATTATTATTATTATTATTCTTTTATGGGTATGATGATGATGATCATCATCATACCCATAAAAGGGTATTTTCAGGCCACATTCAGTAGCATGAGTGACCCAGTAAGAGGATCGGAATTTAGTTAATTTTCTCGCAATTTCAGATAATTCTATGTGTAATATAATTATATGATACTGCCTTAATAAGAAATATTTATAAATGAGGCAATATTTTTAATTTTCACTTAAAGAAATTGTATATGATGAAATATTCATTTTGTTTGAAAAACAATGTTGGTGTCAGTTAGCTAATACAATTGATCAATTAAAACAAAGTAACACAACAAAGATACGACCTCTAACACAATAAAAGTAACATACAGTAAAACTAGGATATTTCAAACTCGCTTAGAACGAAATACTTGCTTAATTCGAAGTATGTTGTTGGTCCCGCCAAACTTCCATTTACTTCCATAGCAAACAACGTCGTTTATATAGAATTTTATATATCGAAAACTCGGCTTTATCGAATAAATTTCGAATCCCCGTGGCATCATAAGCATTGTAATTTACTACGCATATATCGAATTGTTATAAGCCAATTAGAAAATATCAGTTTCACCAACAGATTAAAGAAAAGTAACACCCAGTGTTCATTTGTCTTTGTACTGAGTGATGATTGCATTGCTGATGAGTTCAAACAAAATCTGACACCTACCACTCATGTGTTAATTGCAATTTATTTGAAAAAAACGATGTGCATCGAACATCGAAATGGTGTATAAATAGAGGTGAAATATGGCCATTAATAAGTTATCTCTACAATGGCTACCAAACGTAAGAACGTCTTCTTCTGACTATATTATCATTTCATTAAATCACGAACTATGTGTATATCGAAGTTTTTCGTAGGTTCCCTGGACTTCGAGATATGCGAGTTTTACTGTATATTATATTGGCTTGTTAGGAGAAATAGAAATACTAAAATGACATTTTTCAACTTTTATTCCTTTCATTGATAAACAAATATATAAGTAGAATAACTAAGAATTGTATGTATCAGGAATAAAATAACTCATTTGGTCATGATTTTTCAGCATATCAGTATAATTACATACACAAAAAGACAGTTGATTGTATTAATTGACACTGATACTATGCTTAATTACAGACAGGAACTCTAGAATGTTTTAGCATCCCGTAAACACAATCTTCTCTTGGAGTTTTTAACTTTTAATAGTGGAAAGAATGTTGTTTGTAAGACCATATTATACAGTTTCGTGTACGTTATAGACCATTGTACAAGATCTCGTTGCATCCATTCAAAGTACTGAGCGAATCATCCACAATGTATCTTAACGATCTGATCCAGACGTATATACCAGTGATCCAGACTGCTAGCTGCGATCTGAGTCTTGTTCATGTTTTTACGGTACCTAAAAGCCACACAGCAATTATAATCTACGGAGATAAATCTTTCCGAGCATCAACTCACAGATTATGGAATAAGTTCCCTGATTATGATAAACCTGCAGCAAGTAAAGAAATAATTTGTAAGGTTATTAAAATCCATTTAAGTCTATATTTATAATATATACACCAGTGTATTTCTGTATAAAATGTGTTTGCGCTATATGAGCTTAGAAAATGCTTCAATTTTTATCATCATCATCATCATCATCTCTATATAATTATACTTATTTCATTTGATCTATTTTTAACAATCAAAGCATCATTTTGATACCATTCCTGTAATTTGGAATGTAATTTAAATAAAGCCTTATACTAACAATCATAACTTATGATAATAAAAAAAAAACGCCAAATGGAAAATTATTTACGTAATATGAGGGGTGGCTTCACTGATACTTACAGCAACGAAACAAGGGAGTAACTTCGATCGCAGAAATTAACAACAACTCATATTAAATGTCTGTATGTCCATAAGGAAGTCAGTGTTAAAGATAATTTAATTGTTAAAAACTGTGTCACTCATTTTATTTACGCATATCATTCCATTTAAAAAACTTTAATTTAACTGTAATGTTGTTTGTATAAATCATCCGCTTCTTTTTTACTGAATACATTTTATAATTTTTTAACTGTTTTTTTTTTCTTCAGCTTATTACTTTCTTTCGTGTATGGTTTCAACAAAGAGTGTTTATAATTAAGCTCTCTGGTTTCAAAACATTTTTCCCGACATTTCGACGCTCACCAATCACCAGGTGGCGTTTTATGTGCATCGCCTTCCGAACGCAGTGTAAATTAATTGGGTAAAAATGGAGAAATGTTTGATCTGTCCTTATATAAACCTATTATCAATATTGTTTTTCTGGCAATTTTATTATTAATCACTTCATTTTGTTCAATATTTGTGCAGATGTTGTGTGTATTTTTCACTCTAATTGATAAAACAATTATGAACTAGATCTATAAGTATAACGAGGGTCAATTTTACCTCATACATAGAGGGATATTTGTTTTCAAACAAATCCGCCGATAACAGATACATTCTGTATTAAAATATTTTTATTTGCCTAAATACAGATAGCCATCCTTTTTATTACGGCTACTAGACTACTACTTTATTATCACAACAAATATATCATTACCGTATATATATATATATGTTCTGAAGAAATAAACTTCTATACGACGATACGTCTGGATGTTTTAGCGGCGAGTGAAGAAGGCATTCCATATCAAAGAGAGATGCTTCGCAAATACTACACGTCTTTTAGCTAATTAAACAAAATATTGTAAACATCAAAGCTGGCCGAATACAGGAGACAAAAATCATCGTCTGTACAGGATCAATCTTTGTTGCTACTATCTATAGTTATAGTCTATTTGTGTCATACGTAACTGTCGTTTTATTTTTTTTTGGGGGGGGGTTCGGATAATTATTTGGAGCAGGTCGTGTTAGACGTATTTTATTTCATGCCCATATTTCATCATAAAACCGTTGTGCTTGTTCAGTTAGTCTAGATCGATTACAGTTTTATTGTACGTGATGTAAACATCTGAGGTGCTCGGAATTTTACCATTCTCCGGTTATTGGGGTTTAATGGTGTTTTCTAATAGAGGTGACGATTTGCAAGAATAGGCATAATATTGTTTATTTTTCAGCAAAGTTCGAACATTCTAAAGCAAATATTAAATAGAATACTTGTTGTTAATGTCTAGATAACCATAAAAAATATATCTAATGAATTGAAAGGAAATTTTGAGTTACTTCTAATTATTTTTTTGTGGCTCTTGCAACGTAAATAATTGTTTTATTTAGCAGGCAACACAAACCGAATGTCTACTTTGGAAAATGAAACCCTCAGGCTGAAGCAGTTTATATACCAGACACCAGTATAACATTTGGATTCGATCTCATGAATCGTGGTAGTGAGCTCCGGTGGCCTAGCGGTTAAGCACCCGGTCACAGGTCGAAACATTTCCAGAGATTAATTTCTCGGCTCACAACATCGTGGGTGGATGACCACGTTAAATGGCGCTGCCGTCTCCAGTGAATTATTTAAAATAAAGGGGGACGTTAAAAAAAAACCGAGGACGTAAAACACTCTGGCAGATCCCCTGTGAGTGGTGCGGGAGGAGTTTCTCAACCACTCCAACATTGAGGCTGTGCCGAATTAGCGATAGTCTACTGAGGCACTTCATTGTAAAAACAGCTCGTGCGTTTTTTTTTAAATTATAAACTCGGCTCCGATTTAATTTGGAACATATAAACAAATACTGACTTCCCGATTCAACGACCTAGAAATACAGGTAATTTGATTCGATTAGGATGCTGACCCGGTGATTTACAGGTCAGCGATCGTACTTACCACTTCGATCCCTATCTGAGAACTGGTTGGACAATTATTAATAGATTATTCTCTGTGATGGCTACTATATAATAAGGCCCATGTGATAAATAGGCGCTGGAGGCTGCGATAAGACAGCTAATTCCATTACGCTACTATGTGAGGAACGTCTGATGCTGGCGAATTAATCAATACAAGAGCAGTGACATATGACAGTGTAATGGTGCCCATTAAGAGAGAGTTCCGTGATAAGGCAGTACTATAATTGTAGCCCTGATCAAATGTAACTAATTTATCTAGATACTTTGCAAAGGTATCTGAATTTCAGATACATGATTATCTTAAATACTCATATATGTTATTGCCATTAATACTATATAATTTTAATTTACAACACCTTGACAATTAATCGAGTGGCCTTTAATACAAATTATTAGGAGAGCTATGGTAATTCTCTCATCTTAATTTGTATCTGGCCCATGATAGTTAAAGCAGTTGAGATGGTCACCGAGTGTAGGTTGTAAATGAGTAAGCATTGAGTAACACAACGTATATTTAATGTAATCTCTCTTTAGTTGATTCGAGTTATTTATAGTCGGCGCTGGTCAAACACACATCCAATGGTCGTCTGTCGAGGGGAACAAATCCTATAAGCATAAGCCGGATTCGAACACACGACTTGAAACCTTTCCAGTGCAGTGCTCTAACCCCGGTTCCAACGACTAAATATGCCAATTCTAAAGCCCGAACTCACGTGAGTTAATTCAGTTATGACTGAGGAGTCTGATGATAACCTTGGCAATATCTCATTTGATGGCTCACACGAAATATAACAAACGTTACGATAAAAACTTTTGTTAATTTAAACTGCGAAGATGTTAATTAACAAGATTTAAATTTCGAATAAAGATGACACACATGTTTTTCTCTCTCTCATATACACACACACACACACACACGTCATGGGTACCACAGAAGTACATGCATGTGTTTGCACAATAACTACCCCGGAAATAAGTGTGTAAAACTTGCTAGCAGCCAATCTTAAAACCACAGGAGACAACAGCTACCCTTGAAATTTTATTCCAATATCTAACTAGATATAGAGGCACATGTTTTCTGGACTTTCATTAAGAGGTGTTTTCATTTGATACAAAAACCTTTTTTCTCCTATTTTAATATAAAACCAAATGCTACAAGTTTTCAATGACAATATACAAGAAAAGATACAACAGGCTGCACACCAACAATCTGCGGTTAGCACGCTACTCTTATCGTCCCCGTCTTCGGAGACCAATTATGTACAGGTAACACGTGGCTAGTGAGGAGGTAATTTACAAAGAATATACTCATGTACACAACGAACGTCCACACGGATGTCAGTACCTGGACACCGGCAATGTTATTATGTAGACATAACGATGAGAAACAAAACAAACATGATTAAGACATTTAAATAACAACTACCACTATGAGAAATAGGACCACTTCTCAGAACTGAGAATTAGATAGAAATTATTTTATTTGAATGGAAACACAGCCTTCATATATATATATATATATATATATATATGAATTATCCACATACACACTTAAAATAACACATACATTTTCACACAGATATAAGATGTTCTGGATGGACTGAAAGATGATGTTGTCGTGTCAAATCATATGCAAAATAAATCTAAATATTATTCCAGAAGTTCATGAACATAACAGAATCTTACGTTTTGCTGTAAGTAACTAAATCAATCAGATTTAATGTGAATATCAAGTGGTGGATACACTAACAACCTTCATGGAATTTACCGACCTGCACCAATCTAATAATTTTTACGTAATTGCTGGTGCACACACGCGTACATGTTTTCTCTCTCTCACACACACACACACACACACTACAAACAAGACACCTTATCTGGTCATATTCAGAAGTCAGCATTACCTAGTGCTGTCTGATCAGTTAGAAACGAAGAATTTCTTGTAGCTGAATAGTAAAAACAATTTTTTAAGCAACAATTTTTTTTACTAAGTATTAATATATACGCAAGTGAACATTCATACCCAAGTCGATATTCAAGTGATAAACGGGAAAAATACATGTCGTTTGTTATATGGACTTCACCGTAATTTGAAAAGGACTGGAGGTGGTCATTATGAGACAGGCAGTGTCCAATTTGCTGGTAAACATAACCTCGGGAATGGGACGAGAGAACGGCACAGATAATGGCGACATAAGTAACAAGAACAGATCCCGAATTGTGTTATCATACTGTGAGGGTTCAAACGCTGGTTACTGAAAAAAGGCTGGCAACTGATTGCTGTTTCAAGCCAATGAATTCAGTATGTTCTACTTAATGGGACAAATGACGAGCAAAAAGACAACCAAATATGATCACAAACTAAGTTGATTTATGAGCAACAAACGCAACCGGCGGAGACAAGAGCTTACTGAGCAACTGTTACGATAACAATGAAATGGCAAAACAAATATACGAACACAGAGAGATGGAACGAGAGCCAGGTTCGTTCCAACTGCTATTCTCTGTCGCATGCAAACCAGACGGATATTCAATGCAAGCTGCTGATGCTGACCAACCACCTGATGTGTATGAGGCTTTTTTTACAAATGGTAAAACTTCACGCTAACAAGGCTCCACTGGTGTGGATAAAACAAGACAGCAACAACAATGATAGACTGCTGACTGATCACAGTATGTACACAGTCAATGAATTCCCTGTTCTTTGATAAAACATATACAATACTGTTCTTGTGGCAACACACACACACACACACACACACAGAAATGACAGAGAAAAATCACACATCTGCTTTCCTTCACCAAAACTCTTGAGCAACTTAGTCGACTGACAGTTGGCTAACTGGTGACCTAGCAGTTTAGGCAAACTCATAACCCCCCCCCAACCAACCCCATCCAATGTGCCCAATCTAAACGCAGTACCATCTTGGAAGCTGGAAATACTTCAAATCAGTAACGAAAAATTAAAATATGCATGTAATTTAGTATCTTTTATCAGAAAAATTACACTGGTAGAGATTTGTTATAATATTCAAAGCAACCCTATATATATATAATGCTAATAAGTGTAGAGCATTTTGATATCTTACAAGTACCAATTCATTATTGCTATTACTCATATGCATGCTAAAAACAAGTTGAAATTTTACTTTCAAAAAACTAAAATATATATTAAAGAATATTTACTAAAATTCATCTTACAGCAGCAAAACGGCATCAATATTGGGCACAATTCAGAACCAATAAATGAACATTATTAATGGTCTTTATTTCTCAGACACCAGATATTAGTCACAATTCTAAACAGTCCCAATCTCAATAAACATGGAATAAAGGTTTTTCAGAATTTAGAATCAGTGTTCCATATTAGGAGGCAATGCATGTCACAGATCATTAGTAAGCACCTTGCTGTTAAAGTTACTGCACTGGTTACACAATATCAGCTGACAAGTTGCTCAACAGCAAGTTATCACGACTGGATCATACAAAAGCAGTGAGCACACCATCACATAACAGGTTAACGATGTCCCACCAAGCTAAATGACGGTTGACAATTTAAAACTCTTGATATCAAACGTATCACATTACACCTGCCAGCTTTGCTGAACACCAGCCTACTTAACAATTGTGTTGTACACATATGGCAGGATGCCTTTGGTACATCTACTGAAGGTCTTCAGTACTGCTCCCCCCCTCTCTCTCTCTCTCTCTCTTGTTACTGCAAGACTAGGTGAGCATGAGGCAGCCTGTTTTGAACCTGTTATTGTGGCAGTGACCGGCCCCTCAGAGGCCTTCACAGTGGTGACAGCAGTTGAAATCAGCACACCAGCTCTATCTTAGTGTCACGAGGTAGACATTTGGCCCAGACTTTATGACGTACACATACACACAGACCAACTAACTATAGCCAGATCACATCCGTAAGTCTAACACAAACACCTGGAATGTGAAATAAAAATTAATAGTATGTTTTAACCTGAAACATAGAGAAAATTGTCGTTTAACAGAAAGTAATTAGATAGAATGAATATACTGATAGTTGAGCTATGGCAATGGCCATTATCTATGTACAAGATTAATGTAACTTCCAACTAGGCTAGTAAATAATCACTGTTATATTATTATTATTATTGTTATACGTACAGATCCATCTGATGCACTCGCTCCAACTTTGTCACCTCTGTGGTTCCAGCAAACCTCAAATATACCACCTGTCCCTCTGTAACTATGTATCAGGGTTCCAGTCTAAAGTATCAATGGACGCAGGATAATATAATATTAGTTTAACCATATGAACTGAACAAATTAAAAGTAAAACAGTTTTCTGCCAATAAATTAGGGGTTGTCTTAAAGGAACTGCTCACATTCATTTCAAATTTTCAAGATAAATACACTTATGTTAACACAAATTATAAATGGTGTCAAAATTTGAACACAATCAACCACATATTAAATAATCCAGTTCAAAGTGTTGGTGAATCGACTATAATTGGTGTGTGGGCGGCACCATTTTGTAGCCAGTCAAGATTTGATGCTCCTAAGTATAACATCACTGTACACAAGCTGTTTGTATGACCCGGCTATACAATATTAGCCAATCATATAATTTTGAATAAAAAATGCAAATTTATGCATTTTACATTATAGTTGATACTAAAATGGCTTACGAAAGCTATATAATGAAATTCCTTACGAAGATTCTTTATTATTTTTGTAACACAAGGCACTGTCAGATTTATCTAAATGAACTGATGATGACGTCATTTAGTAGTTTATAGTTTGAGCATAGAGCCAGGTAAGGTCAAGAGGAAGTCGGAGCATCATCGATCCGACTTGATCTGGATACATGCGCAAGATGATCTGAGAACATGTGATTTTTCTCCTTCCCAGGATACAGACTGGCATTCAAATAAGTTATTTTCTTATGATTATCAAGATTATTATCAGGGGATTTGAGGGTTACTTTTATAAACATTAAACATCTATGTCATGATATATGTTTAGAAAGATTAAGTTGTCACAGACACAGTGACTAATTTCAAATGTGCTATTCTTTTCACTGTTGTTTCTCACTATCACTATAATTCATCATACTTGTCTTCTTATCTTATTCCTTATATTATGGATAATTCACCTGTACAGCACCTAAGTATAGCTTAATTGCATCTGGAAGAATACAAAGGTAATGTAAATAGGCCAAGTTGACATACCTGTACATTCCAAATATGAACACATTTATCAAATGAGCCACTAGCAAGGAATTTTCCATCAGGACTAAACGCCACACTATAGACAGGTTCATGGTGCCGTGTTAATGTGTGTATACACACACCTCTGTCTACATCCCATAAGCGGACAGTTGAGTCAAAGGATGCACTGAAATATCATAAATAACATTAGTTCTCAGTAATTTATAAGTTTATAACAAACTGGTTCGTGTGAAAACTTGCGTATAA
This sequence comes from Paralvinella palmiformis, assembly GCA_025642065.1. NCBI lineage: Eukaryota > Metazoa > Annelida > Polychaeta > Terebellida > Alvinellidae > Paralvinella > Paralvinella palmiformis. Next base: position 532,720 of record JAODUP010000256.1, on the reverse strand, counting down.
GTAAAAGTTAATCATTATTTATGCGCTGTGTGTTGGTGGGGGAGGGGGGGGGGGTGGAAAGGAACATGCATGTATATAAGAAATTACCATGAATTAGAAACAAAGACTATAAGAACTGACACACACACACACCAAAAACATACCTAGCCAGTATAAGGGGAGAGTTAGGGTTACTTGTACCAGGACCTGTGGGACTCCACTTTATTGTATAAATCTCCTTGATGTGAGCCTGTAGATTATGGACATGTTGATCCTGTTTCATACTCCATATTTTTAATGTCATGTCATCAGAACAGGATGCTAGTAACAGACCCTGTGGGTCCCACTTTATGGCATTTACTTCATTCTGAAATGAAGACACATATGTGAATAGCAGCAAGACAACTTTACCATAATACTACAGGTAGATGTTTTTTTAAATAAAATATGAAGTTTGTCTTAAATATAACAGTGACTTGTCGCAGATCCTTACTGTGTGTCCCTGGAATGTTTTGATTGGTTTATCTACTCCTAGCTTACAGACGTGTATGCACTGGTCTGTAGAACATGATGCAAAACTTGAATTACTCTGCCAATCTACGTCCAGCGCAGGGGCTGAAAAAAAATAAACATCTGATCTAATCATTGCTGCTCCGTTACAAGTAACAAAATACTATCCAGAGACTATACCAAAATGTTTGATTAACGATGCACGATCAATTTCCTTCCAATCGGATCATGACATCAAGAACATCCATCTGAACATCAAAGAAATGCATTAATACCCATAGAGCAAAACAGGGTTTACAGATGGTGGTGAGAAATAACAAGTTAATATAATTTATTAAAACTAGTATTCCACAACATTCACATAGATACAATGAGCACACCTGGAACTGTTATTATATAATATCTATAATTATAAGTACTCTGATAACTGGAAGAGTGATAGAATAGAGATATATCATTTACTTGTGTTTAGATCATTACAGCACCAAATGGCCATGTGGAGTAAGACTATAAATGGTGAATAAAAATCTTATTAACGTGATTTAAGCTCCGGCGGCCAAGCAGTTAAGCACTTGGTGCCAAGGATCACAGGTTCGATCCCAGCAAGAGGTCAAAATTTTTCCAGGGATTAATTTCTAGGCTCACAACATCGTGGCTGACCACGTTAAATGGCGCTGCCATCTCCACTGAATTATTAAAAATAAACGGGGACATTAAGGACCCCCCGAGGATGTAAAAACACTATGGCTGTGACCACCCTCAGCTAATACATGGCTAACAATGAGAAATGACACACCAGTAGGTAAAGCTCTGCATATTTTTTTAACTACCTAGTTAATGCAGTAATCAGGATGTGGCAAACAATAAGCCTGCCTTAATTTTCATAGAAACATAATCCATTATCTAAGGTTGACATATCTCCAGATGTAATACAGACTGGTCTCATATAAAGGTCTGATCATAAAACAAGATGCTAAGTGTAAGTAAAACAACTTTTCCCTGTACTAGTCTAGCAAAGATGAGTAACTTAATGAATACACAAGTGTTTTTTTGACTGAGTTTTGATCTCACCTGGGACATATGGCTGAGATGGCTATGCCATTGGGGAGTAAGATAACCCTATCGAAGCTTTTATATGAAAGGACAAAATAAACTTCAGACGCCAGCAACACTAAAAGATCAGATAGAATGTTGATAACATGCCCAACTGTAAGCACACACCAATGGTATCAAGTTAATTACAAATATGAAAATGACATAGATAAATTTTATTTGAGAACTGTGTTGTGAAAATGCCGACAGACTGGTATAGCACAGGCTGCTCCAAGACCTGTTGTTGGAACGTCTCCGGTGTTTTCTCAAGAAAATCTGATCTCACTCATGATTCAGTTACGTTCATCAAGTAAATATTTTTATTCGCTGTAGTCTTCTTTTAATCACCCCTTATATCAAGCTGGAGGACAGAATGGCCTAATATTAATAAACTTTGAACCCACATGGGGCAGCTTACCAGAGACATAATACAAGAAATACACTCACACAGAAACTGAATTGTGAATTATCACAAAAGTCAGAAACATTATGACACCTTTCTGTAGAAGTTTCAAGTAGGACTAAAGAAGTTGTTACTTTTGAATACACGAACCTGTATAATGCCCAAACAACTTTTACCACTAAAATTAACAACACTTGGTTATTATTTCTTTAAGATATTGAATGACATTTTAATTGGCAGCTTACCAGAATGGAAGGCAAACTGTTGTGTGCAGTGCCCTGAGCTAGCATCCCATATAATTGTTGTCTGAAATTTAAGACATTTATATAACAGTATTAAAATTTTGTAGTTATCTGTACACAAGTAATACATATGTTGAGATTTAAAAAAAAAGTAATTTAATTTAATTCATGTACTATCAAAGAATATCCAAAATACTTCTTTTAAAACTAATACTATTAACACTAACAGCTATCTTAATAACCATTTCACTAGAGTTAAAGCTGACATAATAATAATTGCTCACCTTATCTACACCTGCACTAAGAATAAAATTGCCCTTTTTGTTCCACTTCAGTGCAAATATGGGACCTTTATGTTGACCTAATGTTCTAGATAAATGACCTGCAACATAGACAAAGATACTGTAGATAAAAAATCTGTTAAAGTTTACACTAGAGCTAGATTATTTAAAACATAGTTAATAATGTAAGATCAAAAGGTGGGTTAAGTATTACATCAATATGTTCACATTCTATGTTCCAAACAAATCCATACTCCATCCAATGAAATCAATTCCCTCTAAAAAAAACATTATTATGTTTATTTATCTTTGCAAAAACAGGGTTCATTTCATTTCTTCAATCCTAATGAAACTGAAGGTTGTTTTTTTTCCACAGAAGCTTCATAAAAATACATTAATTTTTGTATGTGAAGTACACCAAAGTTTTGCTTACTTTGTCATCTTTTTTAATTTCACCCCCCAACATATTCACTCTACTATAAATTTTTATTAGAAGATATATAAAATACCAAAATTTTCCACCAAATAACACACCTCCACATTCATGTTTATAGAAAATATGCTAATTGGTATATACCTCTATATATATATATATATATATATATATATATATATAATGCATGTTTATATATAGCGCCAGAACCAGGTAACCCTGTTCTGAGGCGCTGTACAGTATTATTATCCTTGACTCAGACTTGTTTCCAACCAGCACATATCTCAACTCCCAGGGGAGCATACAATGCATGCTGGCATTATAGGCACAAAACGTTACACAAACACATAGCTATCGTGTCCTGTCAGGTACTAATTTTTAGGGATGAGCCAAAATGACAGCATTGCAGCTCCCACAGACTCGAACCAGCGACCCTTCAGCTACGAGTCCTACGCTCAACTAACTGCGCTATCATGGTCCAATCAGTGTTACACTATCAATTAGTTAGTGTGTGTTCAGCGTCAACTTGCGCTCAATCTGATGTGCTTCACAGCTCGTCCAAATATAGAAATAAGTTAACATCAAACAGATAAAAGACATCAAAGAACCTTGCAAAATGTGCTACACGATGTCAAAAGTAATCACACCGGTTGGAAGATTTCTGTGATAATGCTAAAAATCCATCAAGTCCCAAAGCTGCTGTAATTATCACTCAGATTATCATTAGATTGATAGAAAGCAGTTTAATTTGATATAAAACACAATAAGGTTAAAACTGTCCTTTAATAACCTTAAAGGGACAGTCCTCCATCAGAAAATATTTCTTAAATATGTAATGCTTAGAACAGTAACCAAAAATTCCACAATAATAATCATGAAATATACCTGATATCATAGATCTGAGGAAATAATCCAAATTACTGGAGGGCCGCCATTACGGCTGCACCGGAAGCCAGATTCGAAGGCAGGAAGGAGAAAACTGAAATGCTCTGATATCACATGAGCTCTCTCTAGACTAACGCAGATTATAGTTACTCTTGAGCATTAATATCTGAGTCATTTTTCATCATCTTCCTCTTGTCAGGTTCCTTCTGGCTCAAACTGATATGGTTATACGACGTAATTTTAACAACTCAGTTGCGGTATGTTCTGGAACAATTCTTTGCTCACATTTGCTTACAAGCTCTTGTACGAGCTCTACAGACTTCGGGTCAACCGGATGCGTTGAAGTGACGTCAGCATTCAGGAGCTTCCAGTCTCGGTCTAGCTTCAAAATGGCGGCACCCACTGGCCATTAAAAGTCGATTAATCAGCACTTTAAACTGGATTATTTAATGTGTGGGTGATTGTTTACACATTTTGACATCATTTATGATATTTGTGAGCATAGCTTTATTAGTCCTGAAAATTTGAAATGAAAGCGGACTATCCCTTTAATTTAGCAGTTTTAGTTGATGATAAATATTTGATGATAGAATATTATGGATAGCTGATATTTGCTTACTGTTAATCTGTGCATTACACAAGTGTATTTACAATAGTAAATCTACATAATTTTCCATGAAAAGGTAGTCGAGTGTGTGTTTCACCGAAATCTTAGCCTGGTTGACAAATATCAGATTCATGTACAACACTTCAGTCTTAATCTTTCATAATATTGCCTTACTACCTTAATTACTGACCCATTGGAATAATCAGAACACAACACCAATAGATATGCTGATGATTTCCTGATTTCCAAAAGCTAACTAGTCAATTGTTACAAACTAATCAATTGTTACAAACTAGTCAATTGTTACAAACTAGTCGTCCCAACTTACCATCTGTATCCCATATTCTGGCATAGCCATCATATGAACCCGTAGCTAACAAGGTACCATCACTCTGGAGAAAAAAAGTACGCTGAATTAAGACTAGTGCTATTGACAAACAGTATCATTAAATTGTTAATAAACATAACTATTATTTTTTGTTTGTATCAACATAATAACATTATATAAATAGATGTCTGTTAGAAAGAAGTCCCTGTATAAAGTAGATATACTATCTCATGTTACTGTTATAGATTAAATAGTTACAGTGTTAACCCAAATTTTAATCCCTGGAAATATAAAACACCCAACCAAAAATTTCAATATTGAGTGACTCAGTAATTTAACATATGCTGTATATGAAAATTACACCAACAAAATTTCATCTCATGAATATGCTTGTTTTCCCCCCTTCTAAATATATTGAGCAGACAAGTTAAAGGCCTCAGGTATTTTTTTTTTAATTGTAGAAATAGCTTGCTCATATCTAAATAATATTTTACACGATTGCAAATCTTCAAAAAAAATAGTCCCAGTGAAATAATGGTTGTGCTTCCACGAGTGTAGGGGGTTCGTCATCTAGCAAACGCAATTGGCAGTTGTGATGATACAGCAGGGCTTTTTTGATTGTATCAATAATAATAGCGAATCTACATCCAACATCAGATTCTGATTCGTAGATAAATCAGACAATTCTGATCTTGACGATTTGTATGATTGTATGAAGAAGAATAGGATAATGGTGGCGAGCCTGATTTATGTGATATACATCTGTATCTGTTCGAGTTAGATGACTCAGAAATCAAAGATGATTCGACTGAATCACTTGTGATGGCTGATCATCTTGCTGATCATGTTGCATTTTGTTGTGAGAGTTGTAACCAACAAAATGTCCACTATATATCTATGATGTGCTGGTGGGATGCCATTTGTTTCATGTTTGCCCTAAGTTTTTTTTGAAGATGGTGAGGGTAATCTATGAACAGAAATCTCACTTTTCAACCTAATATAAATATAGCCATATCTGTACACAACACAACACCAAACCATATTTCAGTGTTTCTATAAACTACTATACATCTAAATAAACCAGTCATAACACATAAAACACGACATTAGCACTAATATCACAATAGTTAACACTGTAAACAAAATCAATTCTACAACAAGCAATGGTGGTGCTTATAATGTGGCTGTTATGGTGACACAAGCTGCATTGATCAACCCGTTTTCATGCATTGGCAGCGCCTACTTTAGCAGAGTGCTGTGACGCACTGGGGTCACCGTTAAGAGAAACAATTATGGGGAATTGCTTAACAATATATAATTAAATAGGAAATTAAAACAATATTGAAAACTCAAATGTCCAAGGCCTTTAATTTTTGAAGTAGCAGTTATTTCGTAAAAAAATATTTGAAGGTAGCAAAATTAGTGCAGAAGATTCCCTCTTTGGTGTTAAATGTAAAATGCACCAAAATTCTATATTATTCAGCTAGTGATAGTACTAGACAACAAGTTAATTAATTATTACTGAGTTGCACATATGTATATATATATATATATATATATATATATATATATCACACACACACAAAAAAAATATGATGGCTTGCATACATCACACAAATATGCAGAATAAAATGAAAGAATCTGGCACAAAACTTTTACAAATAAGACAGATTTAAGCCAGGATCAATTGGTTATTAATAAGTAAAATTATTGAACATAGTAACAAAGGCCTTTCCAAGTATTTTCTTGGGAAATGTATGACATCATTTATAATTGTATCATGGACAAGAGGTGTGTGTGTGTGTGCACGCATGTACACACATGTGCCACTTCATATGCTGGCACTAACCAATGTATATTTTTATACTAATTTACTAATTCAGGTGACAATATTGATGATAGTGATCATAATCAACAGGGTTATCACATTCACAGAAAAAAACTTTTACAAGAATAATGATTGATTGAAAGGTTATGTACTTGATTCAAAATAACCAGCACTGATACAATTATTTATAAATTATTTGCATGTCAAGAATCGACTGTGATGATATGATTCAGAATACTCTAATATTGCTGCCCGATACAAATACAATGTTTATATCAAACCCTACTACAACATTTCAATTTGTTACACAATTATTTGAAATGTTAATATAAATTTGGTAAAACAATCACTAGGACAAACTCTGCATTTTTAACAAAATAGAAGACCATTACACAAAAGATAATTATGACTATATGATGCCAAGAACAGGTATACAACAAATACCTTGACTGTCTTCAATCACCTCAGTTACAGTTATTACAAGAATTTGTACATAAAAGATTAAACAGATACTACATAGCTGATGAAAACACTCCGAAGACACCCTGTTATTAATACAGACCCAAGGTCTATGGCTTACATTCCAATCTAATGAGGTTACATCTTTATTGCTAGGTACTTCTGTGCCACCCTTCTGTATACAGTGTCGTAATACTAGTTGGTTGGCACTGTTGCTGTTGTCGTTCATATTCCATATCCGAGCAGTGGAATCCCCCGACCTGTAGAACCAACCAAAGTCATAAGTAAACGTTATCCGACTCCATGTGTAGAATTTAACACACAGTTGTAACATACTACGAAAGGATAATATTTTTTTTTACCATTTGATATTATGACAATCCCACACTTAATTTTATGGTTTAATCAGCATTGGACTTTTATTTGAACATTTAATGAATTTTTTTAATAAAATGCTGACATTATGTCCATTCAATATTTTAGTACAATATCACCATTTTGTAAACATATTCATTCCCAGGTGAAACACACACACACACACACACCTCTTACTAGAACAGATGCTTTAAATACTACAAAATAAGACACTCACTAAGTTATTAGTTGAGCTAGCATAAAAAATAAAACAACTATTATCAACATTATGTGCAAAAGTGTAACCCATTTCAAAGTTTATTATAACACCAAAAAAAGAAGAAAATCACCAGAAACTGTTCTATTTACCCTGATGCCAATAGGTCATTGATTGGATTCCATGCACAGATAAACACTTCAGACTCATGTCCTCGCAAAACTGTTGCTTTGCTGCTTGGAATCTCTATGTTACCATCAATTTCCATAGCATCTGTATGGTTTGTGGGTAAGGGTGCTGGAAATGAATACAAGAAATAACTTATTAAGACATTAGCAGGCATCAACCTTTTTTCAAGTAGAAATAATACCTTTATGGGGTTAATTAGATCTTTTATATTTCATATTTTGATAGTATTCTGTTGAGAGGGTAAATTTGGGAAAAGACAAATTTCTTAGTACATAACGAAAAACAGACTATATTCCAAATTTTCCCAAAAGTAATTCCATGAAAAACAATTTTCAAGTGAATCACATCAAGTCAATTTTTGTCTACAGATTAATATTCTGGGTGTCAAATATTCTACATAAATCTGACAGAAAGATATCAACAACCACGATCTACATTCAGAATAACTACAGAACTGGCGCTAGGATCAAAAGAACAATACTAAGCAGACTGGATGATGCATCATCCTTTGTTACAGTTTTAGCCATAATATCATCCATTTATCTTATCTGGTGATAGACATCCACAACACGCTTGAAGATCCTCCCCCCCAAAAAAAAATTTACACCTCTCTTAAATAACTGGTTTTCGGAACATTTGCCAACTCCAGTGACAAATGCAAGTGGAATGTAAACAAAACATGAAACACACAATTTATTTAAATAATTAAAAATCAGACATGATTTAATCATGGTTCTGTGTAAAGAAACTGGTTACAGTCAGTAAGGGAGTAACAGGAGTTTATTTAAGCCATTGTAGCTTCAGTCACATAATTCTAATTTTTTTGTGATTTATATATATCAAAATAAACAAAGCCTTTTTGTATCCTGATATGTCTGTACCAAATAAGTATATATTTGAATAAGGGTATCCTCCTCACAGTCTGCTGAATAAAGTAAATCAACTCAAACAATAATTCTTCTTCAAGCACATACACATGTATATATAATGTAAACATGGGTAATTTACATTAAGACACAATTTTGTAAGTAATGCTTTCAATACAATATAAAAATAAAACCCTCTTTCATGAAGAGAAAAAATAATATCATAAGAGCTAAACCAACTTAAAATACATGAATATTCACGACTTAATCATGCAAAATGCCAAGATGGATCTTGGCGCCCACAAAACATTTCCCTGCTAAATTTCTTACAGATAACATACTTGAAGACATACAAATAAACATGTAATGTGGAGTGTTTATTGATGTCAGTCTTACAGAGAATCTTACTGGTTTCAGAAAGATCTGTTTGGCAAGCATAAAACAATAATACAGGTGATTAATTCAATTTACAAAAGTAAATCAATTATTTTATTAATTGAAATTACTTTTAAAGTTCAGTACCAATACCTATTCAAAGGTCAAAACTGAAAAGTCACCTTTCAGATACAATTAGAAAATAACCTGACTGAAGCCATATACTGACTACTTGCACTGGTAACAAACTAACAATATGTTGTTTGGTGTTAACAATATGCCTTTTATCGACAAACAAATATAGCCATTTAATACAAGATCTATATTCTAATTAGCTCTGGTAAATGTGAAAGGATTTTTATTCTCATTAAAAGAACAATCACCCACACTCGACACATATTAGTACTCACACATAGACTGTACACCTTCTTCACCATTCGTATCAGCAGGTTCAGTTTTAATTTGTTTAATCTGTTGACTTTTAGCTGCTGCCTGTTTTCGGGACTCAACGACATCGGGCATGACAGCATCGATGAGAGACAATGATTCTATTACACGTTCTGCTCCATCCTGTAATATTGAGAGGTTAACATTTGATGAACATCTATCAATTAACAACAGGCCGATATCGTCACAGGTGTAAATCTTTAATATGCATATCTTGATACAGGTGACTAATATCTTACTGTTTCCACAGCAGAATCTTAAGTAATCACAGCATTATGTGGGTATGTCATATCAGAACAAAGGGCTTTCAGAATATTAGGTACAAAACCTTGCTATCTGAATATATACAGATATGTGTGTGTGGCAACTAAACAATTGTGTATGTGTGAGCATGAGTGTTTGACAATAATGGTGTATTCTGATATGTATTAATTATTGTCCTTACCTCTCCTATACTGATTTCAGCTTCTGTATACTGCAAACCTTTCTGTATAATACTAAGTAATGCAGCTGGAGGTACCAAAGCCCCATTAATGTTTGACTGACTGATGTGGCTCTCAATACCAAACGTGTAAGCAGAATGCGAAAAACCTGAAAGTGCATTTAAAGTATTTATTTTTTACATATTGATAATTTTACTGTTTAACAATTTTTTTAATTTTATTCTAATAGTCTGCAACTAATTTGATTTTTTCTGTATCATTCTGTACAAAAGAGAAAGTTTGAAATATTATGAAAAAGGTTAACAATAAACAGACAAAACAGGGTGAGTTGTTTGTGTAGCCAGTCTGCTGGTCAACAACTGAGACATATGTCAGAGGGGTGACTTCCTATGGAATATCCTAAAAACACGGCTACCCTGAGTTGATTCATGTTCTAACCTGGAAGTTTGCAGCTCAATGCTCTAACAAATCTTTTTGACAATGGAGAAAACAGGAAATAGTCATTTTCATTCATTCACACACACACACACCAACTGCTAAAACCACGATGCTATATAGAAATGAACATTGATAATATGACGCCAAACAATTTGATAATTATTATGCCACTTTCTAGTTATTTATATACCTTCATTCAAGTATTTAATAGAAATATTTTTGTACACACAGTTAATAAATATTTACTACCTAGCAACACCATGGCAATACCGAATGAAAGAACAGCTTTAAAGATTTAGAATGTCCTCTCCGTCAAAGTAGTATAAAGGATGTTCTAACTAAAGTTAAGTCTTCTTAACATCCTTGCTTGTTCTGTTGGTTATGTCCATTACAGAATGGAATCCAGCTTCTCAACCCAAGTAAACATGACAATGATATTAAGAGGAAACCAATTTCTTAGTGATAATCATGTTACTAGATCACAATAAGGCTTCAGTTAATTCCTTTTGGCTATTCTCTCTGGGATATTATATATCAGTAGACTGAACAACTTCATCAACTATCATTTTGGAAAGCACAAACTGACAATGTTAGGGTCCAGACACTCTTCATATCTACACGGCCTAACAACAACTAATTTTCCTATCTATCTCCATAATGTTTCAAACTACTGTAATACACTACAGTAATAACAAAAATCAATAACAGTCAAGCCATGAGTATCAATATTCCAATTGCAAAAACAATTATAGAGCAGAAATGTTCACATTTGACTCCATTTGTTTAGCTTTGACATGAATCACACTTGGCTGGGGGACAACAGCTTAGGGAAACAAATCCCACAACTACGGGTCTGAGCCAGATTTGAACTCACAACCTGGAGGTTTGTAGTGAAGTTTTACTAACCAGTGCCACCGGAACGTCTCACATTTCAAAGAAAATTCTGAACTAATACTAAACACTAACTGATATTTATAAAGATAAGAGTTCTATAATAAACACAAGTTGATTGTCTGTGTTGACACTTATTACTGTAGATACCACATCCACGACAAATACAATTTTATTAAGCTCTACAGCTACGTATCCTACCATGGTTACATCCTTCATCAATGCAACTGCATTCCTAATAAACTGATTGTTTACCTTTTTTTAAATCTTAGTATAGTTCCGACACTGTAAACATGAGAATTAGGAGAAAGCATTGATGGATATTGGTCAACAAAGAAAATCAACTTTTTTTTAAAACATCAATGGGTCAATTACGACAGATTAACAAAAATGCTCCTAAAAATGTGCACTTGCCTATTTATCAGATCCAGTTCTTATTAATCTTAGTTTAAAGTCTTCATCGCGACGACAATATTTTGGGGTCTATTTACAAATATGTCCAAAAAAATTAAACAAGCATTGCCAAATACAATATTATACTGTATATAACAAATCCGCCACACACCATATCTTAACCCTAAGAAAAATAATTTTTTTAATATTCACCGATAAATACAAACACTACAATAACTTATCCATTGTGATTCTGAACAAATGAAAAACAAAGCAATAGTAAATTACTAAACAATTATATAACGGGTAATAGAATACTTTAGTCTACTTTTGTTTTGACAATTTTACTATGTCATTTAATACAAGAACAATGCAACATTCATTAATTCCCAATTCAGGTCTAACATCAACTAAACCCTACAACATCCATATCTGCATTAGCATTCAACTAATAAAAACTCCCAAAAGATAAATGTGGTATTATTAATGCCAATGAGAAGACAACAAAGAGGATCAAAGCCAATTCTAATGCATCTGTCCAACATAGAGCACTGCATCAGGTTTTTTCTGTGCAGTTCTGACAGAAGATTTGGGCCTAACATGGAACAGGTATATTATTCAATAACTACACTCAACTTTTCCATCTGTATACAACACCAGACAGACTAGCTTACACCTTTGTATTTTGGGGATTTAAGAAACATTTAAACTACAAAATACCAAAACAGTTATCACTTATGTAAACATAATTGACAGGATTGTTTGATTTAAATCACCACCAAAAAATCATGTATTTTCGATTATTATGTTTCATTTGATTTTTATGATTATTGCATTTATTTTTATTGATTATTTTGTAAACATGTAACTTATCAAATAACTTGCAGTACAAAAAATTAGCAAATTTCAACACCATGTAGTGCATCAAGTCATACTGCTCAGTGATAATTCCCCCAAATCTATGGTTGGGATGATGAACACAAAAGAAGATTCAGTGAAATGTTGTTCAATGGTTGATGACTACATTTTAAATACAGGAAGTGAATTCAACCAGGCAAGCAATTAATTAGGGACCATGTTAGATATAGCCAAACTAATATTAAACAACATAACTTGTTAATGTTAACCAACTTGTATTAATATAATAAAAGAAAAAGTATGTGTGGGGTGCATGTGTGCATTCATATGTGTACATCCTTTAGTACTGCTACAGCCATTGTCACTTAAAATAGACTTGACTAAACTGATACAAGAGTGTTATTTCTAAATATGTTACATGATAGCAGCTAGGTGGAACCTGGCATAATCATTACATTTGCATTAAATAATGCAAACATTAAACAAATATAGTTCTATCATTTTAGTTTACAGACAATGAAAAGTAGATGATTCGAGAATATAACACCAGTAAATATTGAATTGTGACATTTAACCTCTACAAAGCCATTCATTTTGGCCCAATGGGTAAATGTATGAGGGGACATCTGATGAAAAACCCTGCCATTGTTGCAAGGGCACGGCCTAGATTTAACACTGCACATACTTCCCCTAAAGAAACAAAATGGTGAACATCTCAACCATTTGTCCTGCCACAACTATATTTGATGCGCTTGAAATTACAAGTCGTTCTTAAGTGAAGTATTTGGGACCAAAAAAATCGAAAATGTCCTTTAAAATCACAAAATGTCAAAATTTCTCGGGAGATTTAAAGTGCCCCCACATCCCCAGCTGCTTCAGGACTCCCAGTGGTTGTATCTCAGTGACCTAGCTGCCCCAGGAATGTCCCCAAATATTTGGACCCTTGACCCCAGTTATTAAATCCCTGATTTTAACCCTGTATGTGTGTGAGTGGTTTTGTTTAGTCTCAGCACTGATAACAAAGGATATATGTCAATGGGGCAATACCTCAGAGAATTGAGATGATCAGATGACACAACCCACAAATATAGGTAACACTGAAATTTCAACTTCACCCTAGTGCTTTATAGCACAGTGCAGTATGACCTGAACTACAAGTGTCCTGTTCATTAAGAGAAATTTGGCACAAGTTGATCATTCATATAATTTTCTTTTTAATTTCTGGGCTGATATGATTCAAAATATCACAGCTTTGATGGCTGGTTAAGATTGCATATTAAAGCTTATTTCATACTCTGGTATGGTCCAGTTTTTAACCTGTCTTTGATCCTGCTATTTTGTAAGAACTCTGCTTTCAGATGTAATTTACAAGCAGGCAATGTGTGTATTTATCATTTGTTTGGTTAAAACTTAATTTAAATCAGACATAAAATTAAAATGAATCTTACTCTTGGCATAGCCTGTGAAGAATATTTACTTTTAAAGCAACGATGTGAACTGGTTGGCTAGCTTACAATAACAGCCTACTGCTGTCTCATATTAGTTTTCTACCCCACGCACATAATTATTCTGACTCATACTTCCGCTGTCTCCCCCGCCAAAGCCAGATGGTGGATGCCTTAGGAAGATTTAACAGTTTGTTTGGGTAGAAAAAGAAAGGAAGTACTCAGCATCATCATCCAGAAGGAACATCATTAGTGCAGGAACTTTTGTCAGATAACCTTCACATCTATGACCCGAACAAAAGCACACTAAATGTACCAGTGTTCTATTTTCCACAATGCTCAGAATTATAGTAATGATACAAACTGGTTTGCATTAGATAATTTTCAAGGCCAATAACTGGTTTGCATTAGATTATTTTCAAGGTCATTAATCCCACAGGGGAAGCTTACCCAACCCATAGCTCAGGAACATGTTCCTTTAAAAACTACTATTAATAAGAATGTACTTAGCATTGCTAATTCTGTCCCTCACAACTGATGACAAAGATAGCAGTTGACCATAATCTGATGTTGTAGAAATAATGCAGCCCGTTATCTTCAACAACAAAAAAAAAAACGGTGTCACCATCCTACGCTAAATTAGTTACAGATATGGTATTCAGAGGGTTAAAATGCCAAACACACCAACACATCTCAGCGTATATATTACTCTTAGCCAGAGAATATTGTTAAGTATACAGACTTCATGATAACAGTATGATGTAGAGCAACCATAAGAAACAAAATTAAACGCTACTGAATGGACGTCGTCGTCTGTGCTATCGCTGATGCTACTGACACCGTTTTAGGACAAGTTTCTTTCTCCTTTTCTCTCTCTCTCTCTCTCTGTGTGTGTGTGTGTGTGTGTGTGTGTGTGTGTGTGAGGGGGGGGGGGTTGGTAATACAACCACCGTAAGGGACTTCCAAATTAAGAAGTAAGCCACACAAAAACATATTTAACCAGAGCAACCAAATGTTCCAGGTCAAAACCTCGTACATTAACCCATTCTATACCAACCTCCCCCCCCCTACTACTACTGTATTGTAAGCTAGCTTTAGTTCACAACAAGCGCCCACATCCAAGGTCTATTCAGGTAACAATATTCTGGCTCACATCCAAGTCAGCAGTGTTTGCTTGAACTTATATCAAGTACTAGGAAAGACTGCGTTATATTAATACAACAACGGCAAGACTTTACACAGCCCGATCAAAAAACGGACGAAAAAATCACGTAAATAACAAATAAAACGAACCACGAAGTACTCAACAATGCCTAGCTAGACTAGCCGCATTCCAATCGTGACACCCCCAAATAAACATAATGGACCTGTCCACCTAGTATCAATGACATCGAGGAAAGCGGCCAACAAAATGATTCTAGGGGCGGGAATGTTTGCAGTCAGTAGCGTTTTTTGTTCAGCACGGGAACAATTTTATTGCCAAGAAGCAGGGGTTGCGTGCTGAATACACGAAACAGTGACCTGAGGGTATAAACAGTACCAGGTTATAGCCCATAACAACTGGCAACAATTCTAGGCGCGGCAAAGGGTTAAAACGGCCTAGCCGGCGGGAGGAAAGCACCGGAAGTACAGGCGCACTACGTAATACCCGGAGACAAACAAGAATTTCTATGTTAATCAATATTAGGTGTTTCACCCTGCTAGGCGCACCTGACAGTTTATCTGACTATCCCACAACTTAACACTGTTCAATACTATTCATCAATAACAATGTGGAAATCAAATGCACGAACAAGCTCATTGTACAAAATATACTCCAATCCAACGAATACTAGGAACAAGGTAGTTCTTTATATCTCCGATTTAACAACTACAATTCACCTTCCATATTTAATATTTTGATCTACATATCCCAGACCAATTATATAAGAGTGACCGATGTTCCAGGGAGTTTCCAGAACCACATAAAGATTATGTTCCCAGCTATAAATAGTCACATTTTGACCCAATACACGTCTCCTTCCCTAGCCACAATTCTAGTGATGATAAAAGATGCTATTTTTTACTAACATATTTATATGCGTGTGGACCATATTTTACCAGCAGTGTACACCCCATTGAAAGTCTATCACTGCGACAACCAGCTTCTTCATTCACAATAAAGAAAGGTCAGGTGTGTACCTATTTGTTTTAACTGATCCAGTACAGACCAGATACCTGATTTCAAGAAGGTACTTGTCTAGTGGAGTCTAAACAACGCTTCTCTGTAATCCAAAACCAGAGCATTGGAAGGTGATAACGTGGTAACAAAAAGTAGGCTGATATTAACAAGCACACACACACACCTAGCCTTCTACAGAGGGCCACAAAATGGCGGCCAGCTTTGCGATAAGGACAACCACCAGAGGTTCCTAAGCTTTGTGGTCACTGTGCCACCAGTTCAGACACACATAAAATAAACATTGATGATAGCAGGGTGCCGGTTATTTTCCACAATCTCAGACAGGTAACTATAGCCTTTGTGCTGGGAACTGTTTTGTTACACTAATGAGCTGTTTGCTCCATAATATTATACAGAATACAGTATGAAACTAAGAAACAGGTGAAATGAAGAATGTTTAGTAAAATCAGTTTATATCAAATGAACCCAACACAGAGTTAACCCAAATGTACAGATTCTGTTTTGGCTGAGATTTGAGCAATGCATGGAATCAACATCACAGGAAGATCTTTATATCGCATATATGTCTATCTGTATGTTGGAAATTGGATGACCCACTTTTCACTTATCCCAAATTTCATAATCCAACTCAAACACTATATTTTGATAATAAACAAATGACTAGTTTAATAATATTTCATCATAAATGTTCGGATGACAAACTTTGAAACTAGATGTTGACTATTTCAATGTTACACAAAGTTAACTTTTACACAAGATGTCAGGGAGATGCACAATAACCAAAACACATCCCAGCCACAGACCTGTTTTGCCTCATAAATATGCAACTTGTACACTAATTCTACAGTCCTTCTAGACACCGTGGTTCAAACTATATGTTGTAACAGATGAAAATGAATGAATGACCAGCATATTAGTTTAAAAAACAAACTAAATATTTTGTATCGTACCATTAATTCAACAACTCTGAATACCATCAAAATTATTTTAAAAGATTGAAACATAAAATGCTGCATTTTGAGAATGTGGTAAGGGGGGTTAAATGGATCCAATACCCACCAAAGGTAAAGTGAATAATTATACACAATTACAGCACTACCCTCTTTGGGTTAAAAGATGTTTTGGAAAAATAGTCTTACCCCTCTGGACCTTCACCTACAGAGGTTAAACTGACACGAAGAGATAGTTATTGTCTTTTAGTCTGAGCTATATGTCTACAATTTCTGGTTATGAGCTTGGCTGGATTGATTCTAGATGTTCTGTTAAGAAAAGCACACCAAGTGAATATTGCTGCTAACATTATCACAGTGAACAACCTTAATACATACACGAATTACCCATATGCACTATTTACATAACACAAGATATTACAATCTGATATACTTCACTGTCACCCTTGTCATTCTTGGAAGCCTAGTGAGAGTGAGCGAGCAAGCTTCCAATGTAGCAATACCGCACTGAACACAGCTGGTAAGAAACCATACCAGAAATGTGAAATAACACCTGTCTTTCTGTGTCACACATGACAGCACCATACCTGATTCTTGTAAGTATCTGTAGACTAGAAAGTTCACTTCATCGCTACTGATGTTCATGCTGGTTTCTGTCGTTAGAATGTCACAATATCCAATGAGTAATGCAGGCAAAACGGAGCCCAAACTAACCAGACCATCTATAACCTGGCTCTAGAATACCGAGAAATGTCCATCCAATGGCAGAGATGACACGCTCAATAGCATTGTACACTGTCTCAAGCCATTCGCCTAATGCATGATATCATTGCAGCAATCTGAAATGGTACAGATTACAGAAATTAGAATGAGAACATTATGAATATAATATTTTTTACGTTTAAATATAGCTTTTAAATTAAATGCATCACGTCACACAGCAATATAAATGAAAAAATTATATAATACAACTATCACTTCAAATAAAGGGGACGTGTGAATATACGTCGCTGGTAATATTGTTTTAATAACGCCCAAACCAAATGGGTCATAACAACTGATATACTTGGCACGTCGCAGACAGCCATATTGGAATTTAAGCACTGGCCGTAGCGCATTGACTAAATATCAGTTTCACACGTTCTACCTCCATTCCACGGGGGATACACCTCCACCACACCAAAATATACCAAAGACATCACCTGATAACTGTCAGTAGATTACATAAGTCCACCCAAATGATGTGCAATGACCATAATTATAACAAAATGATGTCGCACATAAAGGGTTAACTCCTACGCCACACAACTGAGGCTGGCTTTGTTTGGGTCAGGCCACCACGAGCTTATTGGCATCGTAAAGCCAGTTAAATTAATAGCATTCTCTACAGGTGTATTACAGGATCACACGGAATCTATGATACTAAAAATTGTTTTGGGGAGGAATTCAAGAGACCTTAAATATAATAGGTGTGCTTTGCATGATGCGCAACGACATCGCCGCACTGAGCTCTGAGGTCCCCAGTAACAATTTATCTGGTATTAACAAATTTATAAAGGGGTGATATTACTTGGGACGTCTATACATACGTAAGCAAGCAGATAAAATACAAGTACAGTGTATAAAGATATATAATTTTTATTGATCTGTGGGGCGCCCTGACGAAAGGAACACGTTTGCGTCACCACTGAACTCACCGGTAAACTTAGTATCTAAAGATACGTCTGCAACGGAAAACCCACAAGGTTTTATACCCTCTGATAATAACTGCGTGAACACCGATACACTACTATAAATCCAATAAAAAATTATTCTTTGTGGACGTGTATATAATGTTTTGTGGAATCAAATGATGCACCGATCGGGATAATCACAAAGAGAGATAAATTGAGCACAATTATAATCCGAACTGTTACGCTATATCAAAACCAAGCAATCATGGCGGTTGTGACATTTCACGCAGCCCATCGTAATACCTCCGCCATGGCTAGTTCCACTTACAACACTTAATGTTTGTTGTACATAAATTTTCAAGTGGTATACTATCATCAAGACATTGCCAATGTAAATGTGTGATTATGAAATGAATAGAATACAAGATTCATGTTCTTTGGTAAATAAGAAATAATCGCGCCATAATATCGATTTCAGCGGGAAACCCGCACTACTTTCAAAGTGTTCAGACTACGTCATGTTTGACCTAAATAATATTATTCGTCCATCTTTCTGTTTATCACCGATATACGTCGCATTTTTCTGCGTTTGTGGCTATAATATTATTTCAACGTGGAAATGTTAAGTTTTTGTATGTGGTATGTTTGTATGGAAACTGTTCAGATGTTTTCATGGCGCAGAATATATTTATGATGCTTAATTTGAACTAGACTAGTTCAGTTGTAACACTAAGTGACTAACACATCTACTGATCTAGTCTAGATGATCTAGATCTACTAGACTAGAGTCTACATCTAGACTCATATCAATATTAGATAAACAGATGATTATTTACAGAACAGGATCAATCATCATGATTGCACGGGATCTTTCTTGTATTATTAAAAAGGATAATGTCGAAACCACCGAACTTATAGGCCTTACACACTGGACCGTGGACGTTGTGTTAAATATAGAACAGTTAAATAGTTGATGCTTAGATCTACAACATGTATAGATCTAGATCTAACATTATCATTATTATGTACAAACACTGAGTCTGAGGTAGTTTACACGTCACATTTGCCTAAATAGTTAAATTATATTGGTTTAAGTTTAACAATGTGGACAAGTTTACTGACGTTAATTTAGCTATATATATATATATTATATTAGTGAACCCACTTTAAATTTAAATACTTTCTTTACTTCTGTCACCTACAAATAGTACACTGCTTGAATGCAGCATGTTTTTACATTATCTGTTTATGTCAGTTGTCAATTCACAGTATTGGAAATATTAATTGAGAAAAGCTGAAATTGGATATATATATATATATAATATAGATCTATATATATATAGAGAGAGAGAGAGTGGATAATGATTAGTGTTTTACGACCACTGTTGTGCACATGGTAGGCTAAATGGGCCAAGCGACCTCCGAAGGTAATGAAGCAAAGTCAAAGATGAAACACCCTTTGGATATGCCCATGCCGAGATTCGAACATGGATGGCAGTGATCTGTGAGTCAACATGCTATTGTTAGGCCATGGAGGTGCCACTCAAAAAGAGAGTGAAAGAAGCTAACTAATTTTAATTCACATCATTATGGTGTACCAGATTTGATAACACATTATCCATTTTACATTACTGATAATGTCAACCATATGAAATAATGTTAGTATTTTTGTTTTCATTTCCACAATCATATATCTTCAGGTTTTAATATTATCACTGAGTGAGTGAATGATTTCTTTGTTTAGTGGCCTAAACTCTGAACTTACTTGAAACCTTTTATTGAGGAATTAAACATGCTATTTATACTTAGGCAACATAGATACTGAATTACACAACCTGGAGGGAGGTTTGCAATACAGGATCTTACTAACCTCCCCATAAGAGTACCCATTTCAGTATTATAAGATTCCATTTTGTCAATTCCACCTCAAATTTATCAATTCAATTCCAAAATTCCAATTTGCTTAATATTTTTACCATGAGTAGATACTCCGAGTACCTACTTGGAATACATACTCCGAGTAGTTTATATTCCAAGTAGGATTGTCATTAAAAAATGGTAAATTAATTTGTGGATTTAATTTAATTTTGCTTGTTCTAAACATTGAATGGGTGTAAATTCCTAAATAGCCATATCTCTATATAGATTACAGGCATGCTATGTGGTTAGCTAAATAGGTATTATATCACGTGGTGGATCATAGTCTTGGGTGCATCCCCATGTAAAAGTATATTTTCTAATCATCAAATGTATGTTTATATTCCACTGCCCAGTAGGAGCCTTGAAACTAATGTATTTGCTTAGCTCCACCCAGCAGGGGTCGGACCCTGTATTTACTTACACAACCCTGCTGGGTACTAAACCAATGACATATGGTAAGTTTACAAAATCTCTCAAATGGTTATTAAACTGTTAGGTCTGGGGACAGGCTATAGTAGTCACAGATTGAGGAGAGGAGGGGAAAACTTTGGCTCCAGATTGGCATTCCCGGTGAGATGATAACATTAATTAATTCCTAAATAGCAATATCTCTATATAGATTACAGGTATGCTATGTGGTGGTGTCACAGTGGCTAAATGCTAACTTGGGGTGCCACAGTCAGTGTGCATATCTGATATATATATAAGGAACCAAAGCTCTGGATCATTATGGTTCCAGTATATTGGTAACACCACATGTAAGTGTTAACACTGTAAAAATGGTATATTAATTTTTGGATTTAATTGTTTTGTAGGAAACTTCAAATTCAAAATTTCTCAATTCCAATTCAAGATTTCTCAATTCCAATTCAAAATTTCTCAATTCCAATTCAATTTTTTTAAATAATCAATTCTGGAATTGAATTGACCCCATGTCTGGTACATAGTATTCTTTTAAATTGAAAGTGCACTTTTTAACTCAGGAGCTGAAATAAAAAGTTACACTTATGGCTTAAATTCAAGTACAATGTGCATTTTTTTTTTTTGAAGTGATGTATTATAAATATGAATAATAATCCAAGTAGCAAATATTTCAAGCATAATAATTTTTTATCTCATCCAGAAGGCAAGACCATGATATGCATAATGTGGCTAAGCCATACAGCATATACATATACTCAGATATTTATAATTAAGCCTCAATTTCAGTAAATGTGGCTTTAGTATAATTATCATGAAGAATATCATAATGGACTATATTTGGTGATGTAGGTTCTCCTTAAAATGTCGGGTTAAAGAATTAATCCCACTTATTGTGTGAGATTCCATTAAATTAATTTCTAGTGATTCCATTCAATCAGTTTTGATCGAATATAATTCTTTTCTGTTAGTTTTCTATTCTATAAATGCTATTTTTGTTAGAACAAGAATATTACTAAAGATTTTAGCACTTTTGACTCGATGATAATTATATAATATTATAGGATTGATTGAATTTGATCAAATCCAATTTCAGCTTTTCTCGTTTTTTTAAATTTAATAATTCCAATACTCTGAATTGACACCTAACTCGATCATAACAGATAATGTAAATACATGCTGTATTTCAGGTGATGCACATGGCTTGTGTCGCCTACAATACACAAGACTTGCAAAGTAAAGAAAGTATTTAAATTTAAAGTAGGTTAATTCACACTAGTAAGTATGTGTAAAGAGTTTAGAGCAAGAATAACAAAAAATTTGTTTCTTTATTTTATTTGCTAATCAATGACAAGAAATATAATTAAAGACTCTACTTGATAATGTATCTTATTACCCGATGAGAGCATCTCTCTCTCTATCTCTGTGATACATTACTTTTCTTAAATTGATTAAATAATAAGAAAAATATTAAGTAATAACATAGTCCATTATTTAAATGATTTACCAGTTGCTGATATAATCTATTTTATAATATCAATTGTGAATAAAAGATAATTGCTTGATTTGAGTGATAAACATTATATTATTATATGCTGAAAATGAATGTACATCATCCTTAATCCTCCAATATTTCCCCCCTATCAGATGTACCTCATCATTGACATTCAGCATAAGTGCCAAAAACAATAACCTTTTGAATCTGCTACCTGAATCTACCATTCTATATATACATATATACTGTGGTGTAGTATTGATTAATAATTGATATTAGTGTTGATTTATTTGTATGAGAATATAATACAGTTGAAAAAGGTAGACCATATATACATTATATATATATATATATATATATATATATATAGTTGTTTTATTTGAAAAATAACAATTATCTTTCTAATACAGTTCACTTGTTTTCATCCATGACAGCTATATATGATATAATAGATTTGTTAATTTTTCCAGGTTTTGGGTTTGGACGGTTTCTGGTGGTAGAATGTCTAATGAAATTTCAATTGTCCAAAATACTATTCGGGTTACTCTACCATAGTTAATATTTCAATATAATAATAATTTTATTGTATGTAATTCAATATATAAACAATTAAACAGTCAAGATTTGGATGGTATTATGTTGATGTGATTCTTTTAAATCACTAGAGTAATATTTTGTCGACATGGGTTCAATTCCTTTTTGTCAATTCCAATTCCATTTGGTCAATTCCACATCAAATTTACCAATTCCAAATCTGTCAATTAGTATTATTATATTACTAGCTCCATGACATTTTGTATACCGAATATATTTATAATCTTGTTTTCATTAAACTATACAAGCTAAAAAATCCCCCCTTGTTTATAAAAATTCGTAGATATAATTAAGCCACTCCCAAAATGAGTGTGTATATCTTGTATATACATGACTGCATGGTACATATATACCATGCATTTTTCTTTAGATAGTCGTATACTAAATAGTTCGGCAACAACAACATATATACAGTGCAACTTGTTTTAGCCGATATTGCTTTAATCAGCGTTAATTAAAACTCCGGCTTTAGCAAGTAGCGAGTTTTACATATCAGCAAAGAGTTAATACGATCGCATGGGTTACTGTGACTGTACACTGTGCAACAGCTGATATGATTTAGTTAACAATCTTACTCATCACAATCAAATCAATATTAATCTGTTTGTGGGTGAGTTGAGTGAGTGATTTAGCTTCAACGCTGGCCGTAGCTGGAACATATTTCTCTAAGTCAGATTGTAGCACCACAGTCCTCAACTCAGCGGTGTCAATACCCTTCATGCGCAGTTATCCTAATGACTACCTAGGTAAGATCCGGAATTCACACACTCATCATACTAAGTCATAGTTCTGGAACCACGAAGCTTTTAATTTAATTCAATCACTGAGCAGCTATACACAACTTCTCCAAAACACTATACGTAGTTGACCACAAACAGGTAACACGTATAGTTTCGGCTGGGCTATATCTGAACTCTGCCAAATATCCGACGGGTAAACACTACTGGACACCCGAGTAATATTGAAAGCCTGGGCTGTACACAGTAGGGTCAGAAAACGTGTATTCTAATATACAAGTTCTCTGGTAGGGTGTCATTTTCGGCAAAGCGCATCAAGTGTGGGACTCTAAAATTCCTGGATCGCGCACATATCAACAAAGCTCGTGCGGGATCATGGATGGTCGCACCGGTTAGCCGCAACCAGAGTGCGGGTTGGTTGAAACAATGTCTTAGCGAGTTAATCGTTGGCTTACAGAAGAATAAAAATGTGTTCAAATAATATTTTCTCTGAACCTAAAGACAAAACAGTTATTTTACGTTACACGAAGATAGTCACGCTTCAATGTATTTAAATGTGAACATCACATTTATACTAGACTTGGTATGCACACTCCCATTACCGTTAATTCGCGAAGAATATTAGTTTTCTTATATAATGTGCTGCGCCCCCCCCCCACCTATATATTTCTCTCTATATATATAAATAATATGGGCTCAGTACGAGGGCCCCTAAGAGTGCCCCCCTCCCCATACTACGGTAATCTGCCTCATTCTTGTCATGTAAATTTGTCTACTGGCATATTGTTGCAACTTTTGCCTTAAAGCTTGAATTTAATTGGATTGAACTTGTAGACTTACACGTATGCAAAAAAGATAACCTTTTCAAATAATAAAAGACAGTTTTTAGAAATTCAAATTTTTTTGATCACTTGCATTTTGATTGTTTTTTTCTTCTAAAATAAGGTTAATAAACCATTTCAATAAAACAGACTTTGGCTGTGAACATGTGGTAGGGTTTGTTGACATTTTGTTTGCTAGTTGTCATTGATAAAAAAAGGTTACTGTGCGCAGCTCACCACATTTTAGTTATGAATAATTCCTCCGATTCAAGCTGTAGTTGATAACAGCACTAATAGAACATATCTTTTTTAAAGCAAAATACTATATGCTGCTTGTTAGATATAAAAGCATACTACATCAGCTGTAATAAAACCAGAGAGCTTAAATATAGAGGCGCGTTACTCTTGCCGCACCATGTTGAATTTTGAACCAGTGGCGCCCCCAGCGACCGGAGGTATTTCTCAGATAAACAAAAGCTCTCTGGTTGTCTAGATGTGATCGTGTACATGTGTGCGATGGTTGAAATCAATTGCCAATACTAGTACTATATGTCACATACTCTTTTATTAATAAACACTTTAATTGTGCACACATGATATTGAAGGAAACGAAGCTCTGAAACTGTAAATAAACAATTAAGTGATTTCACAGCCCATGCATTTACTTAATTAATTCATAGCCTACAATTTGCGACCCCTTGACAGCTGATCAGAAAATAATTGAACGTGGTTTAGGTTATTTCACAGCTATGCGTGTGGAAGGCAATTTTTTTAATGAAAACAGTTTTTATTTATTTGAATATAGACATATAATGATATATACAGCTATTATAACGCAACCATAACACAATTCACCATATATTCATCATGTCCGTTTATTATATATTAACTAAAAAAAATTTAAGTTCATTTAAAGTCTACACCTCAGTAATATAGACCATGCAATATAGGCCTGCCCAGCTGAGAACAAAGAATATACATGTTAGAGATAGAGAAATTAGTACTTTCATACAACAAGTGGCATCAAATCTCTTGTGCCACAGGTTCATCTATAGTTACAATCAGTCATTTGTTATCAAATGGACAGAATAACCCAAATTGCTTCCCATTCTAAACAACCACTACTACAAAAATATGACATTTAGTCCAGATCAGTGAACTGTTTAAAGTTAGACAGAATATACCCAGAGATGTAATAGACACATGCATTGACTACTGTAACAGATAACACCAGTAAATCTGTAACCAAGAGATTGGCCTGTTTACGTGGTATCTCATCATCATAGAACTTCAAGGACTGAAACAGAACAATACCTTGTAAAATAATGACTTGAACCAAGTGCATACACAATGTGTAAGCACATGTTTTCCTTTTTTCAAGTTGGTTAAAGAATTTGATTTGATATGCATTTAAGTTATGAAGATCGAGAAGTATACCAATTAAAGCACATGAGCTGAACATTCAGGTACTAATTCAGGTGCTGGTAATCCTTTTTTTGTATTAAGATATGAAATGGGCTGACAAAATTTCATGGGTTTGATGCCTTGTTTCTTATTTAACTAATTTTATAATACCAATTTTCACCATTAATATTTATAAATATTAATTACCATCACAGCTGGCTCTGTCTCCTGTATAGGTCTCCTATCTGTTAATACCTTCCTCTTTGATTTCAGTGGATGCATGCGTGGATTTGGTACATCAAAAATAGTCGGAATAGCATTCTAGATAAGTTTATCTCTTGCCTGGTTCATGAATTCCGTTTCAGTGAAGTGTATATCATACACTCTACAATTAGTATTCAAGTAATTAAATCTTTCCTCATCATATATCTGCCCAACAACAATTTATAACCCATCTTTTACTTCTGCTAAGAGAAAAAAATAACAAAATGAATGTTTCTACCACTAGTATCAATAAGTACCAATTGCTTACGTTTAAAAATAAATATGGATGCAGGTGATCATGTAAATACTCAGCTACTTATAATTATTGTAATTATGGAAAAAATTATCTGATTATAGTAATGTAATTTTAGAAGTCCAATTATATTATTAACAATAATAAAGTAAAATATACCTCCCGCCCATAACAGCTTCAGTGGCTCCAGTACATGCAACTGTAAGCTTATATATATATTTTACATACCCATTTTGTGATTAATAGGTTGATATTGTTCAATAACATTTATTAAGATTTTGCCTGAAACAAATATAGATCTAGATAGATCTTGCGTGGGCCTACTGCTTGGGTCTTGTCAAGTAGGGGCGTGTCTACTTCAAATTGTTATGCTTATGTTTTAAATATCCTTTATTTTAAAAAAAAGCCAGAACATATCAAATTTTTACATTAGCTTTCATTTCCTTTCTGTTACTGCAGCCGAAAGCGGCGCAGAATGAACCAGTGCCATTAAGCGCCATGTTAACGAAGGGAGCTGTCCGTGACAATCTACCTCCGGTCGCTAGGGCCCTGGCGCTCCATGAATTCAAAATGGCGTCCCATGTTAAAACGCGAAGTAACACGTCTTGTTATAAATAGTCTTTGATAAAACCTACGAAATGAAAATTAAATGAAACATACGATCATAACGTTTTAACTATGATCATCGTCAACAAGGAAAGAACCTTTAACTCCAATTTGCAGTTTGAACGATGCATACTATTCGGTTAATAACCAACTTCTTAATTATAAGGTAGGTATTCCAGTTGGAAAAGTGCAAATAGCCATTTGTGTAAATCTTTAAATTACTGCCGTGAAAACCGATAAAATATATCAACTTTTATCATCCTTGTTATCTAGCACAATTTGAATTTGTTGATAGAAGTGTTTAGGATTCAATACATAGCAGACTGTAACCTTAAATAGCCCAGTCTTAGAGGGGAAAATACACGTATAGACATATATTTACATAATTATATTGTTGTCATTCGCATTTCTTCATCTACACAACTCTGAAAAAGTGTATTATCATTTACCTCCGTCAATTAAGTTAACTGAAGTCATCAGGCATGATACTCTCTCTCTCTCTCTCTCTCTCTCTCTGTGTGTGTGAGAGCAAGTGCGAACACACACTAGTTATTCTGTGATAATTTGCTTTTATTTAATTAAATTGAAGTACATCGTGATTTATGTTTTACGGCCACTTTTATGCACATGGTAGGCTAAATGGGCCGAGCGACATCCAAAGGTAATGAAGCGAAGTCAAAGATGAAACTCCCTTCAGATATGCCCACTACGAGATTCGAAGTACAACTTTGATTGAAGAGATCATACTCGTTTTATCTTGCTCTTTAAATATTTACAGCTGGAAGACTTTGAAGGGAGGGTGAGTGACTGATTGGTTGATTGATTGAATAAAGTGAAAATTGAGAGCCTAGTTTTTATTGTGCATTAATTATCCGACTAATATAAACAACAGCCATCGGGGTGTTTACAGTACAGTGTATTATCGATTACTTATATGTGGAGTCATGAAAGGATTTACCCAACTACTAACGAAGAAGGAAATCATAACTTCTGAGCCAGTGCCTATCAAATGGATTTCTATCTTATGTCTGCAAATGTGTTAGTAATTTTATGGCAGGCAATACGAATGATATTAATAATAATTACCTTTATTGTGATTATCAGTCACCTTATCACTAATATCTTGCAAGTTATATATAAAATTCGTGTTTTTGTAAATAGAAAGGTCGTAATAAAATTGTATTTACATGGATCATTTCAGTCTGGCCAACAGGTAACTATAATTACTTATACAGCCGAATATGTACGCGAGCAAAGTATTGGTACGCAGTGTTGACGTTACATACATAACTACGCCAAAACGCACGCATGTTGATGGCGTTAGTACACAACTCTGTCCGGAGAATTTGCCGAGTGAAAGCGGACAGAACCGATCATTCCATTATGTTGAAGGAAAAAAAACCCCTCGTCTCGTGTTGGAGAGTTACGCTGCCGCAGAATGAAAGTATATTTTTTAAAGAGTATATATATTAAATTTATAATACATTTCAGTGAAATATAATGTATTATATTATATATGCTGAAGAGTAAAATATACGATTTCTCTAAAGAATTAGCTTCAATACAGACATAATTAATTTATTCGTGTATTTATTTTATTATTTCCTTTAATATTATAATGATACGGACAGGAACCATGCATTTAACTTTAATTTTCAGGTTTTATATGTGATAATTACAGATATGTGTCGACAAAAATCAAACTGAAAAATATAATCGATCTGGAATCCACTGTTTAAAGTTGCCAACATCCATATCGGCTCGAAAACAGCTAACAGTAAAAACACTCTGCTAACAGGACAAATATACTGCTAACAGTACAAGCAAACTGTTAACAATACAAACAAACTGCTAACAGGTTAACAATACTGTTAACAGTAGAAATATACCCCGAACAGGAGAAAGATACTGATAACAAGACAAACATATTGCTAACAGGAGAAAGATACTGATAACAGGACAAACATATTGCTAACAGGAGAAAGATACTGATAACAGGACAAACATATTGCTAACAGGAGAACTATACTGATAACAAGACAAACATATTGCTAACAGGAGAAAAAATACTGATAACAGGACAAACATATTGCTAACAGGAGAAAGATACTGATAACAGGACAAACATATTGCTAACAGGAGAAAGATACTGATAACAGGACAAACATATTGCTAACAGGAGAAAGATACTGATAACAGGACAAACATATTGCTAACAGGAGAAAGATACTGATAACATACGTACTGTTAAAAGGAGAAATATATTGCTTACAAGAGAAAAATATTGATAACTGAAGAAAGATACTGTTGACACTATGACAGTATGATGATACTATTAACAGAACAAAGATACTGCTGACAGTATGATGATACCACTAACAGAAAAAAAGATACTGCTGACAGTATTATAATACCACTAACAGTACAAAGATACTGCTCACAGTATGATGATACTGCTAACAGCACAAATATACTGCTGACACTGCTAACAGAACAAAGATACTGCTGATGTATGATGATATTTCTAACAGAACAAAGATACCGCTGACAGTATGATGATACCACTAACAGAACAAAGATACTGCTGAGAGTGTGATGATATTTCTAACGGAACAAAGATACCGCTGACAGTATGATGATACCACTAACAGTACAAAGATACTGCTGACAGTATGATGATATTGCTAACAGAACAAAGATACTGCTGACAGTTTGATGATACCACTAACAGAATAAAGATACTGCTGACAGTATGATGATATTGCTAACAGAACAAAGATACTGCTAACAGTATGATGATACCACTAACAGAACAAAGATACTGCTGACAATATGATGATATTGCTAACAGAACAAAGATACCACACTCAGGATATATAAACCACTAGTAGGACATACCTACTGCTAACAAAAGAAAACACTGTTGATCTACACGTCTTGTTGAGGAAAAACCTTAAAGGAAGAGCAACCCAACCAAACTGAGAAGCCGCTCATTAAAGAAAACCTCATCGAAAACCTACGAGAGTCAGAAGAGTTTAAACAGCGAGTGGATAACCGAACAGGGTACCAAACCGAGTCGAAACTCTCGATAGACAGGATTCAACGAACATCACCGAGGTCTGCCAGGATCAAGAGTAGCCTCAACTGGTTTGGTATAGGAAGGTGTTTACAGTCCGTTACCGGATTGTCGAGTTGACGCCTGATCACAGCACGACATCGTTCTAACAAACCGACCGGTTGCTGGATGAAGTTCCTCAACCAGAAGAAGTTTACCATCTGAGTGTGGTCTTGCCAGACGCGCCTTTCTGGGATCAGATTTCTTTCTTTCAGCGGCAGCGAGTCACAGCCGCCTTGCACCAAGAGCTTGGCCAAGTGGATGAAGTTCTTTTCCATTGCCAGATTCACCGGATTCACCGGACTGACGACGACACCGGGATCGGTGCGCCGTTGGTCTCTGGATCTCGCGCCGGGGAAACAGTTCTGTTGCAAGAAAAAAAGCACGACCGTTGGTTTGTTGTTAACGACGGCGTGGTTTATGGGGAAATTGCCGGCGTCGTCCATGGTTCTCGGATTTGCACCGCGCCGAACAAGCTCCTGGACACAGGTCATGTGACCACAACCGGATGCCAGGTGCAGTGGCGTAGCGTTGACGTGGTTGGCCGCGTTAGCGTCGGCGCTGCTCTCCAGTAGCGTCGTTACGACGTTGAGGTGTCCCTCGGAAGCCGCTAGATGGAGCGGCGTGTTGCCTTCGAAGTCCTTCTCGTCCAGTTTGGCATCAGTTGCCAGCAACTGTTTAACTTGGATACCTCTAATCGCCGCATAATGCAACACCGTCCTATGGTCGACGCTCGGAGTGTTCACGTCACTTCCGGCGTCGAGCAGAATGCGTAGCATCTCCGCCGGCTGCGGTGCGTGCCGCGCCGCCAGCATCAGCGGTGTCTTCTGGAGCAGATCCTGAACGCGAGGATTCGCTCCACTGGCCAACAACAGCTCGGTACACCGGTCGTGGCCGTACTTGGCGCAGTGGTGAAGCGCCGTCTCGCGGCTGTTGTTCCGGAAGTCGACCAAGGCCTGCGCCTCCAAGAGCATGCGCACTATCGGTAGCGAGCCCACCTGGCATGCGCAGATGAGCGGCGTGTTCTCGTAGGCGTCCTGGATGTTTGGGTTGGCGCCCGCCGATATCAGTACCTGTACACACTGGACGAAGCCAGCCTTAACGGCGTACAACAGTGCTGTACTCAACTCGTCAGCTTGGTTGCCGAAAGGTAGGCGTACCAGAACCTTCAGGACGTGATACTGATTATGTCTGACCGCCTGTAGAAGGCTGCAAGAAGATTACAAATGGAAAATAAAAAATATGTTTGTATCCGATGAAAGAAAAATCCCGAAATTATTAATTCAGAAACGAAACTTCATCCAAAGAATATGGTTTAACAAATATATGTTAAACTGCTTGTACCTGGTCATTTTTAATCCTACATTGTGTGTTTCTCTTTCAATAAGAGACTGAAAATAAGAAAGACAAGTGGGTGACAATTTATAAAACATTCATTGTTAGGTATTCAATATGTATTCAATATTTAATATGTAACCGCAGTTCATAGACCATTGATGGATGGATGGATGTTATTTTACGACACATCGGCACAATTTAGGCCATTCAATGTCCTCGAACGTTTGCAAATAAAACAGTATTTAAGTTTCTTAAAACGTTAATAAGTCGGATTACTGTCGTCGATAACAGTTACCTCATAGACCATTGAAAATATGATGTGTGTGTGTGTGTGTGTGTGTGTGGGGGGGGGCTGTTGTCTTACCATTGCACCAACGGCCCAGGCCGATGCGAATCCAACAGAAATGGCGGCCGTCGTCACAACGGCGATAGCTAGTTCGACGTCCAGCTGAACCGACGTCATCGCAAACAGCGCCATGGCAGAGGTTCCCATGGACGCCGTTGCCACGGCGACCGATATGGCAAGTCTCGCCTCGAGCTGCGACGGCGGAAACGTGACCGCTGACGTGGCAGCGGCAAGAACGACCGTCAACGATATGGTAAAGCCTGGGAAATGAATGTGTTCAAATACGGATTATCGTGGCCAGAAAACGACCCCCCCCCCTCTATCCCCGAGGCACTTCTAGGGTTCCGGAGCATCTCCATCCCATAGTCCGTTAATTTGTGCGGTAATAAACAAGACTTGCTAGTAAAAGTTAGGAAAGGTCTCAAATTGATCTCGTATTTGGTGAAATTCTTTAACTTTTCTTTTACCAGACGCCCTCTTATTCTCGACATATATTAGCAGTAATAATAGTAAAAGTAATGGCACCGTTAATATTAATAATAATAATAATAATAATAGATCTAATAATAATATAGTAACTGCTTCTTTAATCTCCCCTCAAAAATGGTAGTTGACTATATGGTAGTCAAAGGAACAGCCCTTTTTGTCTACGAACCAGACGATAAAGCGGCGACCGTTGCTATGCCGACCTCTCCTATGGTTGCCAGGATGCGCAGAATCGCCGACAGCACGGACTTCAGGAACAAGGTCAACAAGATGGCCGTCGTAGCCGTTATAAATACCATAACGACGGCACATAATGACGTCACTGTGACGTAGATGGCGGTACGCATCTCGGTGTTGTAATGGTCGGTAACTGTCTGGAAGTAATCTGTAATGTAACTATATTAGCTAATAGGATGGATGGGTAGACGGATGGATGGATAGACGGATGGATGGATGGTTTAAAATATTGAAGGTATGTTCAGTATTATGTGAGTGAGTCAGTGAGTGAGTCAGTGAATCAGTAAATAAGTGAGTAAGATAGTCAATGTGCGTACATGTCAGTATTGTTCGATAGCCCGTAATATTGAACTTATACAACAGTTAGGAAACAGCTTGTTTCATACATGTAAACAAATTATATAACTATAAGTCCAGATACGAAGGAACACAAGAAAAATAGCTATTATAAGCCATACCAACAATTACACTTAATTACATAGTACTGTACGTACCAGGCGAAAAATCATCACGAATTATACGGCCACTACGAGTACACAGTAGGCAACTGATCTATTATATCGTTGCGCCATGGCCTGGTACAATCAGTGGATCGTTTTTGTGTACAACTAGCAGACGATCTGGAGAAGTAGGCCACCTATCCAGCGTTGTTCTAGATAACTTTCTGGGAGTACTCCTCGACGTATATTGGTCGATAGGATCTCTCACTGTATAGAAGTACAATCGTATACTTTTGGCAGAGAAAGTTCCTGGGTACGAGGTTGATGTGAGATTAACGTAAAGAAGGAGTGAATCATGACGTCATTATAAATCAGAACAAACTTGTCATGATGACTAAAGGTTTTTAATTTCGACGATGGAAACTTGCAAATTGTGTTGTTTATTTTACTGACGTCATCACCATATAGACGCGCGGGCGAGAGATTATTAATGGACTATCGCGCTATAAACAATTAAATATTGACAATCTGACGTGTCACCTTGATAGGTCACAAAGCCAATTGCCAGTTCTAGATATCTGTAACTTTTAAATGTAAAATATAAAATAACGTAAAGGGCGAAACTGTTATATAATAACATTATCATGCTCGTATAGTTCAATTAGTAGCAGACTGCCGAGTGTTGCTTGTGTCTGTAGAATGTTTCATCAATCAGTAAAATTCCTCGGCCTCATCATTGGTGTCAGCGTCAGCGGTACGCCTTTACTGTACGAGCCATAGGGAAGCCACATTTTGGTGGTTCATTCGGGTCTCAAACTTCATATTGGTAATCTGCACCACAAGGTAAAGTATTTTTAATATATACATTATCGCGCAATATGCCATCCAAATTGCATAAAGTGTATCGTTACATAAACATCCGTCATATAATTTCAACTTTTTATTACAAGATATGATCATATTCCAAATTCCGAGAAAGAAACCACTTTTTCTGTAAAAATATTCGGCACTTTTCAAATTGGCCACAAATATTTCGTTTAAATGTCAGGAATGAAATCGATTAATGTATTAAAAAAAGCACAATGCATCACTCAAAGATGACTTTCACATTCTAAAAGGCACCCTCCAAAGAGTGTGTATATAGTTGTCTACGTTTTTGTATGCATCGAATTCTTTATCCATATGAGACCTTTGAAAGTATAGCTTTCTATGGATGATTTGGTTTTGATGATTTGCAATATAGCATCACACACACACACACACACACACACACACACACACACACACACACACACACACACACACACACACACACACACACACACACACACACAAAATATATAAATTCACTGCATTTGATTTTTTGACGAATTTTGCAACGTATCTTGACTATTATTATTATTATCATTATTATTATTGATCACGCCGATAGATGCTTTAATCTAGATACCACCACACTTAACTGCATATACTAAGGGACAGCATTGAGGCAATATTTTGTTCTAGGCCACTAATAATCGATTATGCAGTATTGCTACTTTATTTATAAATTAGTCATTTCGCTGCTTCCATATCTAGGTAGTGTACACAACACAATTTTGTCACGTGTTCAACAAACTGTTACGGCGGTTGATGCGCCGAGAGCCTGTAAAAGGCCTACATTTTCAGCCATGGGGTGGCCTAGCAGTTAAGCACCCGGCACTTTGTGCCAAGGGACACAGGTTCGATCCCAGCAAGAGGTCCAATCTTTTCCAGAGATTAATTACTCGGCTTACAACATCGTGGATGGCTGACCACGTTAAATACGTCTCCACTGAATCATTAAAAACAAAGGGGGACGTTAAAGACCCCCCTGAGGACGTAATACACTCTGGCAGTTACTACCCTCAGGGTATTTCGGCTCCATCTTTCCGTACTGCGCCCCTGTGAGTGGTGGGGGAGAAGTTGTCTCAACCACTGTAACAGAGGCTGTGCCGAAACAGCGACAGCATGGGGATACTCCCCGAAAAACAAAACAAACAAACCTGATCACACTTCGCAACGCCGGACCAGTCAGACCTCTGTCCGTACGGTTGATATAGATAGATATGACTTGTTTAGCTATTCTAACCCAGAATGAAACTGTGATCAGCAGCTATGGCGTCGAAATGTTCTGATGCATGAGTTTCTTTTGAGCCACAGCGAAATACTGCTGAATGTAAACTGTCATGTCAAAGTAGTTATCTTGTATGTGTATTAGCTTATCACTGAACCAGAGGCACGTGTTGTTTACTGCGAGTTATGGTGTCAAATTGAGAGGGGGGGGGTATTTATGATTTATTTACTTTTTGAAAGTTATTTTAGCTTTGAGTTATCTATTTTTCTAAATATATAAATGGTGCTAAATTTAATTTGGTGATTATAATGATTTTATAGAATTAAGTAAAACATAACATATAATAACGATTAGCACATGTAATAAAATCCATCAAAGCAACTGTGCTTTGAAAACTTGACAAACTGATATAGTTGTCCACTATATTAATAATATTTATGAATAATACAAATACTAGCTTATTCCTTTAGTATAGTAAGACGATATCAAATGTAATTAATTTATAACATTAAAACTCAAAAACGTTCCTTGTTTCAATAAATTACAAAGATCGATGTGTTTAACACGTAAAGCTTAACTATAATAATTAAAAACTAGTTAAGATGATGTGTTGATACAGATACTATTTAACAACACATTCTGGATTAAAGTATATCACAAGCCAATAGTGGAAAGTTTGACTAAAATCAATATGTATTAAGAATCATTAAAGTTGAACTTCTCCAAATGTCATGCTCACCATCGTACCAAGTTATAAATCTGTTGATGATGATGATGATGATGATGATTCTAAACTTTGTAGTACAACTGTAAGTTTGTCTGTTTTTGTTACCAAGTACAATGACAACATTTCTAAAAGTGTCTCCTCTCATTAATTTGGTCGTTGAATACAACTGCAATTATTTTCCATGCCATGTACTAATACTACTCCTAAAGAAATCAGTGTGTGCCGGAATTTTGTTTAATGGTGGCACCCCCAAAAAACACACACACACACACACACACACACACACACACACACACACACACACACATATATATATATATATATATATATATATATATATATATATATATATATATGGCCAATTTCTGTTGTGTGATATCAGATATTCAAAGCCAGATATCAAATATATGAATTGCTATCTATAAATAGGTATATCTTCCTTGTTCTGAGGATGGGATATATTTTGACAATCTTACTTCTATTTTGTCAGACGATTGCAGGTAAATGTTCGGAATTTGATGTATTGACACTTATTAGATGCTCCGGTGAATGACATTTATTTGGATATAAATATAGAATAATATACCCGGGATATTCTCTATTCCTTGTTCTTAACTTGTATGACTAATTTGTTAGAAATTGTTGACAAAAGCGAGGTCCCGTCAACAATGTACCTCGTTCGACGGACGACAATAACTAACCACGAACCTTCAAATGTAATAATTTACATATAAAGACACAATATGTTGTAAACTTATAGCCAAAATAAAACACTAATAAATTATTCCGTTAAATATATGTTAGGATCGTATTAGAAACGAGTTGCATCGATTGTCATTTCAGTACTATTTAAATGTTGTCATCTGAGCTCTAATTTATGAGGCAAATAGTAAATGCGCTGAGGAAGACAACATTTTTGGCAGCTTTACTGGTTAAATAATGCAATACTGACTCGGTATTTAAAAAAGAAAGAAAATAGGGTTATAATGATAAGTTAAATAAACTTCTATGTTTGTTACACGACTAAAAACACATTTATAAATCTGATTCGCGTGAAAACACCGACTGTGGTCAACGTGATGACGATTAGTAAAGCGAGTCAATTATCGGAGAATTTAGGTCATTTTATCATATACCTTCGCCACAACTCTCACTCGTTGTACCAGTATCTGACAACCTCCGAAATATACAACATTCCTCATTCTGACCATGAAGTGGCGGCTCATTTGGTCCATCACTGGTTATCTGAAGTTCATCAACTCCGTCTCATTACTCAGTTGTTCCCGATGTGGATTGTCTTGCGTTCACTCTCATCAACTCGAGCAAAATCTACCCGGTTAAATATCACCAGGACAACGGCTGAGACGCCACTTTTCCCGGATTGTAGCAATTAATGACTCTAAGGGAATATTCAGGATCACTAAGCATCTGTTAGGTGGCAGTGAAAGTCCCTCTCGGCCTATTGGATCGTTTGATAAAGAACTGGCACAGGTATTTAGAGATTTCTTTACACATAAGATGGATATAACCAGGAGAAACCTTCAATCAAACCTAATAAATAATGGCGATCTACCTGAGACCAGCAATAACGTGACGGAAGCTTTGATTGATTTTATATCTGTCATCAAAGAGGAAGTCAAGCCGCGATAGTGCAGTTAGTTAGAGCGTAGGACTCGTAGCCGAACGGTCGCGGGTTCGAGGCTCCGTGAGCTGCATTGCTGTCAGGTGGCGACTGGTTCGCTCAACCATAAACAAATGAGTACCTGACAGGACGCTCTGGCTATGTGTTTGAATAACGCTTTGCGCCTATAATTGCAGCATGCGTTGTATGCTCCCTTGGGAGTTGAGGTATGTGCTGGGTGGTAACTACGACTTGTAATTGTTTAATCAATTACCATGGCTGCAGCTGCTCTAATAGGAAATATTGGAGAATTTAATTCTGATAAGGAAGAGTGAAAAAACTATCAGAAGAGATTAGAAATATGGATGAACATCAATAAAATTGAGAATGACAGTAATTGGTGCTTGTGCATTTGAATTGCTCGTGTCGTTGGTAACTCCTGATGATGTAGCAGGAGAGTCTTACAATGATCTGACTAAGGTATTAGAGGATTACTACAAACCTAAGCAGTGTTGTTGGTGAAAGATACACTTTTGGTTCACGTAACCAGCAAGAAAATGAAAAGCATTACAGACTTTATTTTGGCTCTAAAGAAACTCAGTATAAACTGTGAGTTTGGTGATTCACTAAAGAACACTCTGAGGGACAAACTTCTTATTGGTGTATGGAGTAATAAAGACTAGATTGTTCTCTTTAGCAACAATAGACCTGACTTGGGATAAAGCTTGTTCTGAAGCTCAGGCAATGGAACTAGCGCACAATGAGACGAAGTCGTGTCAATCTACACCACTTGTTACACAGAGTGTAAATAGGATAACCAAAAAGTGGAGTGACTCACCGAAGTCAAAGCAAAATGAATGGAGTGACTCACAGAAGCCAAGACAAAAGGACACTAACAAACAACGTAAAACCTGTTATCGCTGTAATGGTCAGCTTAATCCGGACAGTTGTTATGCCAAGACATGGTCATGTCATAAATGTTCCAAACTTTTACATATTGCTAAAGCATGTAAATCATCACGATATCAGAGGTACAGCAGTAACACTCATCAGGTTGGCGATAGTGTAAATACAGTTCAAGGACTTAGTTATGAGTCAACGGACCCTGACACAGTACCGCTATATACCGTGTTCAGTACAGAAACCCAAGGTAAATCAGAAGAAATTAAGGTTCCAGTAGAAATTGAAGGGACAAAGATAACGTTCATAGTGGACACAGGTGCTGCACGATCTATCATTTTTAATCGCTGTATCATAATCATCTATCGCATCTTGCTCTGTAAATACCAGAATCGGTTCTTACTGGTTACTTAGGAGATCGTATACCGAAGTTAGACGAAGTAATTACTCACCTTCGCTACCAGAACCAGAAATTCAAGTTGCCGTTATTGATTGCCAGAGGTAACAACAGAGCCCCATTGTTAGGTCGTGATTGGATGAAGTTTATTCACCTGGACTGGAAGAGTATTTTTCAAGTCATGCCACAGACGCGCGCACACAAGTTAAATGAAATTATAGCAGCCCACCCGTCAGTATTTAAAGATGCTATTGGTACCATTAAGCACCTTCACAGCCAACATCATGAGGAAACCACAATTCAAACCCAATCTTTCACAAACCTAGATCGGTGCCTAATCACTCAAGGACAAAGTTGAGCAAGAATTGTATCGACTTGAGAGTAATGGTGTCATTCTAAAGGTGGAAAGAAGCAAGTGGGAGCCCCGACTTGTGGTTGTGCCAAAGGCAAATGGATCGATCAGAATATGTGGAGATTATAAAGTCACCATAAATAAAGTCGTGGAGGATACATGCTATCCGTTACCAACAGCTGAGGACCTTTTTTCCAAGTTAGCAGGAGGTAAGGTGTTTACTAAGCTTGATTTGTCAAATGATTATCAACAGCTAGAGTTATCTGAGGAATCAAAGGAACACACATAAAGGACTTTTCCAGTACCAGCGCCTCGCATATGGCATATCGACAGCACCGTCGATCTTTGAGAATGTTATGGATCAAGTACTTAGTGGATTGGATCATGTTACGTGCTATCTTGATGATATCCTGATTGCATCATCTAATCAGAAGAAACATTAAACAATTCTTGAAGAAGTCTTACAGAGGCTAGAGCGCGTCATAACATTTGTCTCAATACTTCCAAATGTAGCTTTGTGGAAGCTAGTGTCGAGTACTTAGGCCATAAAGTAGATACAGATGGACTGCATCCTACAAGGGAGAAAGTAGCATCTATTTTGGAATCCAAGAAACCTAACAATGTGGAGGAACTTCGTATGTCCCTAGGTTTAGTAAACTATTATGGGAAGTTTATGTCTAACCTGTCTACTAAGTTAGCCCCTGTGTATTTCTTGTTAGGAAAAGGTCATTGCATCTAGCATGTGATGCATCCCCTTATGGAGTTGGATGTGTAATTTCGCACACCATGCCGAATGGTGATGAACGACCTTTGCATCACGTACATTAACACCTGCAGAGAAAAACTATGCACAGCTAGAGCGTGAAGCTCTAGGAATCATCTATGGTGTTCAAAGGTTCCATAAGTACTTGTATGGGAGGAAATATAATCTAATGATGGATCACAAACCTCTCATTACCATATTTGGTCCTAAGACGGGTATACCAGGACTATCAGCTCTGAGGTTACAGAGATGAGCATTAATACTGATGGCCTACCAATACTCTATACAGTATAGGAGATCGGAAGATCACACAAACGCTGATGTGTTATCGCGTTTCCCAATTGCTGGGTCTACTTTAGCCACAGAGTTACGGGTGAATTATTTTACCTATACCAACGATTTACCCATTACTGCTCAACAGATAAGTGAAGAAACGCGAAAGATAGAGTGCTCTCACGTGTGTTAAACCATGTGCTAATTGGTTGGCCTAATTCTTTCGATGATGATTAATTGGAGCCCTACTTTCGTAGATAAGATGAGTTGTCCGAGGACCAAGGATGTATACTTTGAGGGTTAAGAGTTTTGATTCCAACTAAATACAGACCACAGCTGCTAAATGACTTACATGAGGAACACCAAGGGATTGTTCGCATGAAGGGATTGGCTCAAAGTTATCTATGGTATCCGGATATAGACAGTGACATAATAACTTTAGTTGGCAGTTACAAAATTTGCCTATCGTGTCGCAAAACACCGCCAACTGGACCTTTAATACCATGGAAGTATCCAAGTCATGTGTGGGAAAGACTACATATTGACTTTGCTGAATGCGAGCGAACAAACTATCTTCTGGTGGTTGACAGTTACTCCAATTGGTTAGAGGTATTCCCGACTGCAAGATTATTCGTAACTTGTTTGCTTCTTTTGGCATTCCCCATGAAGTAATGTTTGATAACGGACTACAGTTTGCAAGCCGAGAGTTTGCCCAGTTCTTGAAGCTAAATGGTATCA
Organism: Paralvinella palmiformis; assembly: GCA_025642065.1. Taxonomy (NCBI): domain Eukaryota; kingdom Metazoa; phylum Annelida; class Polychaeta; order Terebellida; family Alvinellidae; genus Paralvinella; species Paralvinella palmiformis. The sequence continues at coordinate 491,610 of JAODUP010000256.1, read as the reverse complement.
AGCAAACATTGACACCACCATACTATCCAGCCAGTAATGGTTGTATTGAACGTTATATTCAGACGTTGAAACAAGGACTGAGGAAGTCTGCATCCATGTCTCGAAGCCAGTAGTTAGCTAATTTCGTGTTGATGTATGGAATAAATCCACATGCCAGCACAGGCAGGTCTCCAGCTGAGTTGTTTTTGAAACGACAACCACGTACCAGATTTAATCTCATAAAACCTGACTTGCGCAGTAAGATAGTAGATAAACAGTCACCAGATGCATCCATTAAGTTTAGACAATTTGAGGGCAGTGATAGAGTTCGAGTCCGAAGCCATCGAAATGGAGAGAAAAAGTGGATGCCAGGAATAATCGTGAAACGGTTAGGTCGACTTACGTATCTTATTCGTGTAGGCCAGGATGTACGCCATATTCATGTTGATCATCTACTAAGATCAGGCGAGACTATTTCAGATCATCAGCCAGAATATGTACCTAGACAGGTGATACCCACCGCTGCACCACCCAACCAAATACCAGCAACACTACCTGATGGTGTACCGTCTAATGTAAATCCAGTTGTAAAACCAGTACAATCAGATCAGAGTTCAGATTCGCCGAACACCAGTGTTACCCAGGACAATAACACACCACCAACACCAACAGATAAACCACCCGATATACTCCCAGACGCTATCCGTTAAGAGACAGAAAGCCCAAGAAGATATTTGATTTCTCAGACATTTTGTTGTGCATGTGTACAGGTTATCTTATGTTAGACTACTTTTACAATAGTTAGCATGGTCTTGACAAAAGAAAAATATTAATTAGTCTAGTTATAAGTATCAGTTTTTGTATAATGCAAAATTAATGTTTAATTAACTTTTACATTAGGTGTGGACAGTGTAATGTATGCTACTTATAAACAATTATATGTTGTAGTGGCCGACTGCCTTGAGTGTACACGTCAGTCTATGTATCTTGAGAATAAACAGTTCTGTTGCACCGTCCTAAGATGACCATTGTGCTATTGTGTATGTGCACCTAAACATAACAATATGTACATTACAATATGATACATTTCTGAACGGAATTTATTCCTGAAAGGGGTGCTATATAAATACGGTATAATAATAATAATAATAATAATAATAAGGAATAAATGTACATAAAGTTTTATAATCTCCTCACAGACATTCAGGGATAGTAATTTTGCAATTTATGTCTTCTCTTCGGTTATTGAGTAAATGTTGATATTCGTGTAACTCTGTTGGAAAATATTTTAATTTTAGGAAGGGAGTCATTTATTCTTGGAACTATTGTATTACTTAAAACCGGCAGATAATTGGCATTCTCGAATACTCCGGATATATATATATATATATGTGTGTGTGTGTGTGTGTGTTATTTGTTATAATTATTTGGTATTTTCAGTAAAGTCGATTATAATAAATTGTACCCCCCCCCTTCTCCTCCCCCAATATTATCTATGTTTGACATCATATAAACAGCTTGATTATCAAAAAAGTTAGCTCGTCATCCAACAAGCTATTCTAGTCCCTTCCCAATCATAACGGTCTAAACATGTCTGTTCGGTTCAGTAAATCAGTAAACGTACGTTTGATAGGAAGGTGGTCAAACTAACTTTGTCGTTATCAGTAACCATAATTATGTCATCAACAAGTAGATAGTGTTTTGGGGAGAGTTAAAAAAGACCATTTATAATCAAGCGGGTTTTGATCTTCTATAGGCCCCATCTGGCAAATGGCTGGAACACTAATAATAATAGTGTGAATTTAATAAAGTGTAAAGTCATGGCCGGTTGGCGAATTGACTGATGTTATGAAGAATTGGTGATCGCCCGTACGTGCCGCTTAAAGGGTTGTGGCCGACCAATTGTGGGGTCAAACGGGTGTGGAATTATAGTTTACCGATTGATTGATGTGCGAAAGATGTTGGTGGTCATCCGTTCCGTGGCGCTTGGCGATTTGTGGCCAGCCGGTTGTTGGGATCGCACGGGTGTAGATGTCGTAGCCGCGGGGTTTGGTTGGGTTTGTACTCTATTAATGTTTTCGTGGTGTGGGTTGAATGTGTGAAAGTTTTGTTAGTGAATGTTTGTTATGGTACAGCCAAGTCAGCGGAGATTGGATCAAGGGACATGCGAATCTCCACTGGACAACACGCTGAAGGTGCCGGGGGGAGAATTCCCATTTTTATAGCTGTCTGGATGTGTGGGAGGAGTTTTTGAGGCATTGTTCTTGATTCAGCCAAGTCAGCGGTGAATCAACCAGGTGACCATGTGGGGTCTACCGAACAACAACGAGAGTTTCGCGGAGTGTATAGTTTTTGTACAGTTTCGAGTAGAGTTTGTAGAGTGAGTAGAATTTATTGGAATAAAGTAGATTCGAGACTACACGAGTTCGGAGTTTTGAAAGAGACTACTTAGCTATGGCCGAGATCCGGGACGGGCCGAGCCGGCCGCGTCCCGGATCAAAAGGACCCTTACTAGCATGAACCATTCTAGGGCGTAGTACAGTGATACTCCCCAAAATATTGTTTTCTTTGAACATATGTCCGTGTGTGTGTTGGTGTGTGTGTGTGTGTGTGTGTGGGAGAGAGAGAGAGAGGGAGAGAGCTATTTACTATCCATTATGGAAATGTCATTAATATAAACATATAGTACTTAGTCTTAGAACATTCCCCTTTTCAACTTTATACCAATTCTACCCCCGGCCACCTATAAATATTATGCATACATATACAGGGTGGACCATAAGTCGGTTTACTACATAAATGATATTGAAATGGTAAATCGAATTACGGGCCACCATGTAGACAGTTTTTTTTTAGGGGTGTTCTTCATTTGTGTGGTAAATAGTAACGCGATTGTTTGGATTTTTGCGCCATATTCGAAAGTGTCAACAATTTAACATTATTTGTTAAGTAAAAAAGTAAGCGTGTCTTGGTAGCATTATTATTATTAGAGTTATTTGAATTTTGTTAACATTGGCATAAACGAAAGGCCATCTTATCCAATATTATAATCTATGATAGATACCTGTAGTGGGTAGTCCTTGTAGTTATGGTTGGCCAATTATCGTCCATTTTCATGATTTTCAATGATTTTGATTTTAGGCCTACATTTCATCATCTGTCATTTAACATTAACTCTCTATCGCTTTCATGGTATTTCTGTCTCTTTCTGTCCATCTCACCCACTTCCTGTCCCTCTCGCCATCTTTCTGTCTCTCACCGCTTGAGTCTTAATACCATTAAAAAACAAAACTGGTTATGTTATTGGACTTACTGTCTTACGTATTTGTTTGATTATTTCATGCGAATCGGTCATAAATCCGCCGCAGTTGACATTTACATAGTATGCAAACACAGTTTGTAATGTATATGAGGTCATTTAATTAATTGCTGACATCTTCAATATTTGGTATCCTTTATTATTAATAGAATGGTGCAACATTAATTTGCAGTTTTAATGTTCAACTATTGGTGGGTGCGTTGTGGACTTTGCTGAGTTCTTTAAGCAGGAGAATAGAATCTAGTTCGTCACGTGTGAATTGATCCCAATTAAACAGGGTTGGAAAAAACACTATTTTTTCAAATGAATGATTATGTCTTTTGTGTTGTATCTGGAGAGTTTCCAAGCTAGAGTGGCCTGTATGGCATGGAGCTCTGCTAGGGTGATGGGTGTGTTGTCAGAAAGTCTTCCTTGTATGTCACAGGCCTCTGCCTGAATATAACAGGCACAAGCGGTCTTGCTGTCCCGATGGGTGCTGGTATCAGTCCCAGGTTTATATATTAATGGGTAGATTATTTTTGCTATTTAGGTCTAGAATCCTGTTGTAGGCTGCTTGTTATTATCATTATTATGCATTCATATTTCAGAGAAGATATTCTCAATGGAATGTCAAAATCGAAAGGAAATGTAGAAATGAAAGTTGCATCAATATATTATCAGATTCAGATATGAACATGTCCATAGCTTCTTGCATCCTAGACTCCTGCATGTAAGATAACATGGTGTCCACTAGTCTAGATCTAAATCACTATTCTGAACACAAGGCCTGGATTTCCAGAGAAATATACTTGATATGGCCATCTCATGGTATTCATCACGAACAACATGTGGGCCACATTTGATGTGGGTTATGGCACCATTTATCACACACATCACAACTAATAGCTAGACTGTTTGTACATACACCTTTGGAACAGGTGAAATATGGGAATGACGGAGGCATATTCACTGTTAAATGTATAAATGTTTACTGCAGGTTGATCAATGATGGATGTGATTTACTCAGAATGTCAGGGATTTTTATAGGAATTTAGGCATACATAATGGCAATTTTAATTATCAACCGATCCTAGTTTTGCATGAACTACTTCTTTTCTAATGCTAAGAAATACATCTGAGAAGGCAATGTTTTGATAACGTGTGATTTACTTTCTGCTAACAGAATACATCTACTCTTGACCAGACCCATCAGTTTAACTTCTCAACAGTTCCCAGTTTTGATATGTGTGAATTCCATTGTTGACCCTCATAAACGGTGGCCAGTTGTCATTGGCAGCCAGTGATCCTGTCACTGTGATTATGACATAACGAAACTGACTGTTTATTAAAAGGAACAGCTCACTCTTAGTCGTAGATAATACAACTTGAATGAGTGATGCTTATAAAATTACTCCAAAATTCCACAACACTTTATGATCTTTACCTAATATCATAGATATAACTATAAGAAGATAATTCATATGACTGGAGAATCCCCATTGGCATTTATTTATTTATTATTATTAAGGTTTCTATAATTGTATGGTGGAAAAAAGAAATGATATGTGCTCTGATGTCAACAAAGATCATTTAGCTGTCTCCATCCATAGTCATACCATTACCTTATCTGCTCTGTGCTCAACCTACTAATGCTGTCTTTATTTGCATACATTTGCATAAATCAGACAGCTCATTAGACACTTGTGTTACAAGAATACAAAACAATCTTCATAAGGAATTTCCCTGTATTATTTTCTTTAGCCATGTCAATAACATATGACTAATATTTGAAAATATGCCTTTGTTCCGAAATTATATGCATGGCTGACACTTGTTTCAATTGTTATAACTAAGTCATATCATCAACCTGTACCTAGTGATGTCAGACTTCAGTATAGTCTGTGTTAGGCTTCAAAATAGTTGATTCACCATAACTTTTTATTATTTCAGATGTGGTTGATTGTGCTCATATCATGGCATTATTTATAATTTGTACGAATTTATTTGTATTTGTCCGGACAATTTAAAATTAATGTGAACAGTTCCCATGACACGATGACATCAGAGTCTGGATCTAGTTGTCATATGAGTTCTTGAAGTTCAATCAGAGGGATGTTGACATAGATCACTGGTTATTATACCACTAGTTGTTTGCCATTAACATTAACAGTAGACCCCAAAATATGGTAGCCACCTGGTGAGAGTCAGGTAAACTACACATGCAGGACAGGAGATAACAAGCACACTGCGTTAGATTGAAGTTATTACCTGGTAAAACAATAGTTTACCAAAGATTGATACTTAAAATATTGACAATACTACTTTGTTGATGCCTTTTTGGCAGTAAACAATAAGACAAACATTTGAAAGATACTTATCTTACACGAGAGATAAGTAATTGAAGTAGAAACTCTAATTTAACTTAGGAATGAATAATATGTGTTGGTTGAATGCTCTGAAAATCCGCTATAAATTGGTGTGTTTATATTAAGGTAGCACCAGGTAGAGGTCAGGAGGGTGGGGTGGACTGGATTTTTTACCTAAACTACGACAAAACTCACCCAATATGCTGGTGTCTGTATATGATGGGGCTTCTTTTGTAAAGTATTTGTCTTATTTAATAATGGCATTTAAAGGCAATGGAAACTCATTGAACGATTGATGGTCAAGTCTGTTGTTATTATACAGCCTCTAGTACTGATGTGAAAGGCTGCTGATTTAGATATAAAATTGATGATTGATGTTTTACGGCCACTTTTGTGCACAGGGTAGGCTAAATGGGTTGTGTGACCTTCAAAGGTAATGAAGTGAAGTCAAAGATGAAACAATTTTCAGATATGCCCACACTAGGATTCGAACACTGTGGTAGTGATCTGTGGTCCAACATGCTACCGTTACACCACGGAGGCGCTCTAAGATTTGTTAAGAGACCAATCAGCTAATACTACTACTAGTGACTAGATTAGAAACACTGCCTTTATTATATTGTATCAGTTTAATAAAGTGTATTACAACTGCACAATGTGATATAAGAACACCCTCTCTGCTGCTTCAACTCAAAAAGTTATTGGACTGATATCTATGACATGAACAAAGCCTAGTGTTTGTGTCTGTGTGTCCTTGTTTATAATTGAATATGTCGTTTTTCTAAGTGGGGGGGATATGTCGGAATGGTGCAGCTCAGAACCATTATTTATCAAAGCATTCATGGGCTACCTGTTGAACAGTATATGCATTTTAAGATTATACTAACACCTTTTTAAACTATCAGGGACGTAGCACCTGATTACCTGTGTGAACTTTTGTTTGTTATAATGTTGACCCGAATCAACAGGTCATCCAGTCAGATACTGCTGCAGGTACCTATGTCAGGGCCCAAGTCATATATATATTTTGCAGTTAGTGTGGGAGCCTCTGCTCTATGAAATGGATTGCCGGCAAACATTAGAAGTGTGTCATCATTTAAAAAGTTAGAATGTTTCAAAATTTCACCTGCTTTCATAATTAAATAATGTTGATTTAATATTCAAATTTCTTTTGGTGTTTACATACATCTTTTGGGGATATCACTGTACAGCTCACACCTATACAGTAATACCACACTACAGAATTTCGAACAATCTCAAATTCACTGTTATGCCACTATTCTAGAGTAAATTTCAGTTGAGCAAACGTCATTAACGTCCGAGTTTACATCACTGAGCTATGCTATAATAAAAGGATATGAAACAAATTAATAAATTAACAATGAAAAATTAAAATGTATAAACAATAAAACATTTATATCAAAAGGCTGGTTTACGTCAAAAACTGGATTACGTCACAACTTTTGGAACCAATTAATGATGATGGGAGGGTATGACTGTGTTTATGTGTGTATATATATTTATAGATATCGATATATATATATTCTTCAGAAGATGTCTGATGATGCCAGAAGCAAGAGTGTCTCCAGTACAGATACAGCAGGAGATGACCTAGGAGACCAGGAATATGAGACCCAGTTCCTTGGATTTGCACCGAGGTCATTCTGTGATGGATGTATGTTCCGTTTTCTCACAAATCACATTACATAAGAAACAAAATCTAACATCTGTCTTAGATCTTTGGTTCTTTTGAAATTTTTTTTACAGTTTCAGAGATACTTTTTTTGGGGGCACATATCTATAGCATTATTTTCATCACATTAACAAATCTACATCAGTCGCGATCTTTTGTAAAAAAAAACCTGAATACACTTTTACTTCCTTTGAGAAATTATGTGTAAAACATGTGGTGTTAGCCAAGAGATGTAGTGCATAGTTTTCATCATTTGGTAAGTGCATGTAATTATGCACACTCCTGTTAAATGTCGGATTGGTCTATTGACCATGCCTTAATAGATAGTGATTGCTGTATGTGATATGTTATACAAATTATATTATTTAATGTTGAAAATTACAAATTTTTATGTCTCTCACCCATTTTAGTGTATAATGCAATATTGGACTACACTTGGGAATACTTCAGAGCAAGTCAAGAATATATGAAACAAGAGGGTTTTGTTTGGTGGCTAGAACTCACTATTTACTATTATACTTACCAACTCAGTGTGTGTCTATGTGTGAGAGAGAGAAAATTATTATATTAAATTTATTATACAGATATATATATTTCAACAATAAAGTGGCATATTTAAGATAGCTGTAATTATATGGCTGTCTTCTGATTGATCGTGAAAAACTGTGTTTATGGTCAATTCAGCGGCTACATGTGTCAGGGTTGCCACATGTCCTGGAAAATAACAAATTAATTTTCCAGGCTTGCAAATGTCTTTGAATTTTACAAAATCAGGAAATGTCTTGCACAAACTACTGCCTGGGAACAAATCCACTTACAACAAAAAGCCTGTGAATACATAATATGCCTGTAGAAGAAATCCTTGATTGTAGAAGAAAAAGAGTACTAGCACATAGAATTTTATTTCATTTTATCTATGCTTCAATTGTTAAGTAGTCTCAGCCTCTGTGACTGGCTGTTAAACATTAGAAGCAACAGCACATAAGACTCACTGAATTGCATGTTTGTTCATAGAGAGACAAGTGAGTCCATTTGTAAAATGATTAAAACTGTTTTTTACAGTTTGATGCACTAAAAACAGCAACATACGTCTAATATGTCGGGTTGTCATAACTGCCTGTTCAAATCGGAAAAGATATTTATAACAGAATTCAAAGACTGGTTCCAGGAAGTGAAAGACCAGCCATATTATGTGTTTTGTTGATTGTGCAGGAAATCACTTGATGTCAGGAATATGGGTATTTCTGCCCTGAGAAGCCGCAAGAAAGCGCAGTCATACCTGAAGGTAGCTGGCATTGATGCCAAGGAAGACGAAGGTGGAAGTTTAGGCTACATCACATATCCTAGATGGAAACCAAAACAATGTTGGCTGCAAGTGCACCTCCACCTATTAAAGGTCCAACTGGAACATCCACTTCAAAGGGATTGGCCGACATTTTCATGGCAATGTTTCCATGCAGCAAGCTATCCAAGTCATTCGCTTGCACAACAATAAAGCGTGCCTATCTTGTCTGTTTTGGGCTGATATCTCACTTCAAAGATAAACTAGTTGAAAAGATCAGAAGTGCAGAGTCTGTGTTGGGTCATTTGATGAGTGCCTCAATAAAGTGTCAAAATGGGCAGGTGGACATTGTCGTATGATCCAGAAATTCTGACACAGGCCAAGTAGGTGCCAGATATTTGGGGATCTGCTGTTGATCCAAAGAAATGTTTCGTTGGTTGTTATTGGTTTCTGTTTGGGATGTCATGACTTTGTGGTCCTACATTTAAAGCTTCATAACTTCAGTAAAACTAATGAAGTCCCCAGTATCATTTAAAGCTTGTGTTTGGTCCAATATAGTATGAGGACCACTTCAGGGGATCATTTAAATGGACCAAATAAGGGGACCACAGTTTTATTTGAAAAGCCCTTAAAAAAACTTTTTAAACGGGTTTTTTAGATTTAAAACCCCAAAAAAAAGTTTAAAGGCCCAAAAAATTTATATACATGTTTTTTATTTTCCCTAAAAATCTTTCCAAAAACTGGGAGTTTGCCATAAAAATGTCAGCAATTTATCATACATGATTTATTACCCTTAAATCTTCAATACTGGTACTTACCCAATGTTGAAATAATATTTCCTTGAGTGAAAAAGGCAACTTCGATAACTACTGTTTAATACAAAATGTGATTACATCATGTTGATAAATCATTGTGGTACTGAATCCAGATTAGTAACTTTTTCTGCTAATACATATAATGTTCATCATTCCCAGATAAAATAATTCTGTTATCTTTAAAAATACATTTTATTTTAAATTTCTTTCAAAAATATAAAGCTTAGCTTTAAAATATTTTTACTCTGGATCTTGTGATAAGTGAACCAAGTAACTACTGAAGTTGTTAGCTCAACATAGCAAGTTCAGCATTCAATGTTACTGCTCTTCTGCCATGAATATTGAAATTATATTACTTGTTACACAATTTTTTAAATAATTGTAATAAATTAAAGATAATGTTCTTAATGCAACCAGTGAAAGATAATCTATAGTATGGTTATTGTATTATACCCTATCCTTATTTCATAGATAATTATCAGTGTTGCATCTTAAATTTGTAATGAATCAGTTTTGTTATATCACAAACTTTGGTGTATTGAACTGTGTTATAGGGGAGCTGCACTGTACATAGGAGTTTAGCAAACATGTACTATGGTTGATATCAAACAATTTGTATTTGTTTTTATTCTTGTTAATATGAAGCTTTTATTTTAAAATATTATTTTATAGTTTGGTGAGGTGATATCTGAAGAAGAACTGAAGAATGCATCGGAAGTGTTTCTTTCTACTGTCACTCAGAAAATAGATGAAAACTTTGATAAGTTTGAGGTGAGGACTGACTTATTTTATGACTCATTGTTTGTTTGTTTTTTGTTTTTTAGAGTAGTGTGATGACTTCTTTTCCAATCAAATTGGTACGAGTTCTGGTACATGCACGAATAAACACTTAGTTGCAGACACACATTTAAAACAATTAGCTACAATTAAAATCACTTGAGAATATCATCTTGATATTAAATTTATAGTTTATTATGTTACACTATAAATTAGTTATGACTGTTTTAATTAATGATTCTACTGTCGTAAATATGAGATTCACATAAATTGATTAATCAGCCTAGTGTCGGTCCTTCCTTTTTTGTTTAATATTGTAGTCTCCCTATGTGGGCCAAGGTGCTCATCTGGCATAACTGCTAACATAGTTGGCCGAAGATCTTTAGCATCCGGGTTCAAACCCTGCTGGGCTCTGTCAGAAAAGTGTTTCATCTTACTCTTAGCTTCATATCTCTAGGCCCATTTATAGCCATCTATACAAAAGTGGCCTTAAAACTGCAATTTCTTTCACTGCGTAGTTGAGCTAAAAAAGTACAACACAATATATTTATATTGCTACTAATGGTAATGAATGAAAGTTCAACACCCTTCAGATACAGCTAGACTGTGAGTTGAACTTTGAGGTTAGAGGTATGTGGCCAGCCACACTCAGTGGCCTAATTTGGTGTATCTAGATCATTCTATGTATTGATAAACATTTCGAGGCATCTGTTAAACAATTGTCATCTTGACCTATGATACAGTTTGGTACCTAATATAAATATACACACTGTCATTTAAATTGGTTACCTTTGTTGGAGTTTACTAAAGAAACCCCTGGAAATGTGTCTAGTAATACTAAGTTATTCGGAATCAAGGTAGATCAATTATTATGTATATATTAAATTGTTGGGCACATATATGATTTCAGGTAAATGTTTTCATGACAGATTTTGCTACATTTTGGCCCATATGCCAACATTAATATAAATGTTTATAATTGTGTATATATGTATAAGTTTCCACTCCATCTGATCATTTTTTGATGAACTTTGCATTCTACCTGGAGCATGAGTTTGCCCAACCCCTCTATTAGATATGCCACTGAGCTCGATTCTTTTCAAGGATATTGGTGCAATAGAAGTTTTGTAATTATTACACACACACACATATATATATATATTGAATTGAAGAGCTGATAACATCCAAAATGCTTGATGCTGACCATTTTTGCATCACATTGTACAATACTTAGACTATCAACATTCTTAATAAAGATAACAGACTTTTTAAATGATCTTTTCATCAGTTTCTCATCTGGCTACATCCCATTTGGGTTCAGAGTTTACTATTGGCCCGCTTTGTTCTCCCACATATCATGAGGGGTGATGATGATGATTGATGTTTTATGCCCACTTTTGTCCACAGGGTAGGCTAAATGGGCCAAGTGACCTCCAAAAGTAATAAAACAAAGTCAAGGATAAAACACCATTCAGATATACCCATGCTGAGATTCATACTCATGTGGTAGTGATCTGTGATCCAACGCGCTACCATTTGGTCCACAGAGGCACCCATGTCATGAGAGGTGTTTAAAGCGACAGAGCACTAAATAATATTTTTGTGCAGATGTTGTTAAGCCATACCCACTCACTCATTGCAATAACATATTGTTTATGGTTTATGGGTTATATCAAACTTATCAGATGATTTATTTGTGGCAAGAATGCATTACTTTTCATTAATAAGTTACAATGTATGCCCTTCATGTCAATGACTGAGGGATGTCACAAAAATACTATGTAACAGTATTTTATTTCTCTTGAACATATATATATATATATATATATATATATATATAGTAGTCTTAATAAACATTTATTTTTTTCTAATCTTGCTGTCTAGAATCAAATATGTTAACATTCTGACCTTGGAATGACATGAAAGCTGACAAGTTTAGACATGCTAATGTCTGCTACTAAAATAGTATTACTAAAAGGTGCTTAGATTAGCTATTGGTTATAGACATAGGATGATTTGATAGTGATGTGGTTAGAGCATTGGACTGTAAATCTCCGGGTTGTGGGTTTGAATCTAACTAATATACTGTAACATTATTTGAGAGATGTTTCACTCAACAGCCATCCTTCAGCTATTCATTCTATATAATAATAATAACGTGTGACCTTTATATAGCATCCTATTCAGCTAGATAGCTGCTCTAAGGCGCTTTTTACAGTATTATTATCCCTAACTCAGACCTTTTCCAATCCTACACACATCTCAACTCCCAAGGGAGCATACAATGCATGCTGCCATTATAGGTGCAAAGCACTACTCAAACATGTACACATCACGACGTCCTGTCGGGTTCTCATTTTTACGGACGATTGAACCAGTCGCCACGTGACGGCATTGCAGCTCCGGAGCCTCGAACCCTCGGCTACGAGTCCCATGCTCTAACTAACTGCTCTATCATGGCTTGACCATATGTGACTAGCAACTCGATGGAACAATACAAAACAACTCTTAATGATTGATGATATACACGATTGTTCAAGGATAAAATTATAATGATAGTAGTAATAATAACGATGACAACTGTCATCAATTCACACACTTGATCATGTTAATTTAGTTCTGTTTATTATTGCTTTTCAGACTTACATCTTCTCAAATGTTATGCATATCCCAAGACGTGTCGTGCTGCCAGAGGACCAAGTACAAGAGGAATATAAACACTTCACTGTACAGGAAGAGCAACTGCTGGATGATGACATCCGGAAGCTTAAAGAGAGAATTATCGCTGTATGTTCTATGAATTGGTCGCGATTTCGAAATTGGCATAATTAGAGGCACTTCAAAATTGTGTGACTCTGAAAATAATTTATAGTGAAACCTAAATATTGTGCCAGGCTTCTCATCATATACATGGTAGTTGATTTATAAAAGTACTAATACAATATGAAGTGGCCACATGGGAGGCACTGGTTGATTTTATAAGGAATGACCTAATATTATGCCTAAAATGGAGTGATATGGGAGTTATACCCCCTTTTGTATATATTGTGTGGATTGCCCTTTTCTAGACGTGTTCAAGTTTTCAAATAAGGTTTGTAGATCCCCATACTTAGATCCCATATTTTTATGTATCGAATGCAAATACAGGAATTTCAGAATATCATGTGTATTAATACTCTGGTAAATAGAAGAAGCGATCATGATATTTAAAAAATAAATTTATTCTGATTCCTCAAACGTTTTCCGTTCATTGTAATATTTATATTGTGTGGGATCTTTAATTATTTAATGAAATGATTAATCAAGGGAAATTTTATGTTTTAATTGTAGGCTAAATATGTCAATGTATCTCTGAGGAATGAATACAAACAACTTCGTCATGTCAGGGAGGAGTACGACCAATTGTTGGCATTAATTCAGACACTTAATAAAACATTCAAGGAGGCAAGAGGTTAGTTAAACTGCTCTTCTCGACAATAGTTAGATGGCGAGATATAAATTTTGGGAAAGTGTGTGCAATTTCCAGGCATTTTTCTATTTTGTTTCCTGAATATCATAACCGATTTTTCCGGCCCTGCGTAGACTTCATGATTTATGTAAATATATTTTATATATAATGTGCTACAATTGCTTCCGGCGCCTACTAGCAAATTAAGGAAAATTAATTCCCGACGAAAGCTATAGATTAAAAGTTTATCATTTTAGTTTCGGACATGCATGAGTCACTGGTGTTTGCTGCAAACAAGGCGTCAACAATAATATCCCTGATTGGTCAGATGAGGGAAGCATCATCTCATGAGGTAGCCTGTTTTTTATTATATATAATATAGTAACAGTGTTGTGTAGTATGATATGTAATATGACTGATGAGTTAGAGATGATACATTTATATCTTAATTTGATATGTTTGTATTTTCATAATATGCCGCTTGTTTTTTTTCCAGAAGGAACTAATGGATGCTTCAGAGTTGGAAATGATGTCAAAGTCCACAAAAAGGGATGCTACTTGCAGCAGCAGTTGATGATGATGATGATGATGATTTTGTGAACAATTAATACCTTAGAACAATGACTTTAGCTATATATATATATATATATATATATATATGTTGCATACACAGTAAAAGCTCTCCATAAGTGACCTTCCATAAATGACCCGACACTCCATCAAAGATGTTCCACTATGACATCAGTTCCAATAGATAATGCCAACATGCAGTCAAAATGGAAATAGGTTCCTCGTAAATTTAGATGTTGCTAAACTATTTTAATATAAGCAATAACAATATACAACCAGCATATAATTAACTTAGGATATGAAGACTATTTGAAAATGTATGAAAATTTATTATAAATGGCGAAAGAAAGCACAGATGCAGACTCCATCAACCTTGTTACTACCTCTTAATACACTTCTGTATGACTTAAACAAATTGTTGTGGCATATGATAGTATTCTGTAACATTTCACAACAAGAATTTCCTAATTAATCTGTTTGTTGTTCATATATTCATTATTAATGTTGTAAAACAATATTGTTGTATTTCCCCCAAAAAAATTATGCCAAATATTACCTTCCATTTTAGTCTGACCCGTGTGTAAGACGGACTCGCTTTGGACAGCGTTTTCATGGTATCAGAAGTGTGGCTTATACGCGAGTATATACAGTAGTTTTATTATGTGGGCTGTGAGAAACAATGGCAAATGACATTGTTTCTCATTTGAGATGGTTTTATCTTAACATTCATCATACCGTCCAGTTTTGTCTTTCTAGCTCAGCCAGTACTGGTGCAACTTATTCATTAAGATAGGTTTTTCATAATACACGAATTCCATATTAGTTAAACTCCTCTTGTTGCCACAGTACTACTTCAACTCTGTTGTCTATATGGATCCAAATTCAAAGATTAAAGTACTTATAAGTTTTTATGTTTGCATGCAGCTTGGCAGATGTCGTCTTGGTTTATTGCATAGTCTGGTTAATTGGACAATTTTTCTGAGCATATTGCCTACACAATTTAGCAGTTTTGACTGGATGATGATTCATTGGCTAGGTTTGGTGTTTGAAATGTGCCTATTTGATGTAGCACATTGGGTCAGAATAAAATATTTTGTCACGCTGTATATAATTCATCACAAGGAAAAATTGCTTATTTGAGGTATTAGCTTATTTTAACACTTGATGTTTTTATGTCTAATTACCGATTTTTACTGGTATCTGAATGTAATTATATATATATATATATATATATAGCAGTAAACACTTCCATACTGAGACTCGCAGCTGCAATAAAACCATTACTGGCCCAAATTATGCCTATTGTCTCAGTACAGTTCCAGTAACATTTTGCATCCAACCTCTATTTTATATATATATATATATATATATATATATATATATATGCCTTTGAACCTGTTGTCCTAATGTATTGGTCCAGTATATACATATACTATAGTATAGATATAAAACAGATATTCATAATACAATAATGGCCTATATAACTTATGGGCACAGTTCTATAGTTTATCAACTTTTATACACGATCATTTCGTTACTGATCTATTTATGTTGTAATGAGGCTAATTTGTATTTGGATCTAGAACATATATTTTGGATTCTCCCAATAATACCCGCAACATCCTCGTGGATGTGGATATCATGGTTACTGAGATGCTCGAGACGTTTCGACCAACTTCTAATGTTCATCTCAAAGAGGCAATCAGTAAGTCTCCGAACAAGTCTTGTGACTTCGATCCAATTCTCAGTTGACTTTTGAAAGAATGGGTGGATCATCTTCTGCCACCGATAACAGTTATTATCAGTAGATCATTGGATGAGTCGGTGATGCTGTTGATTTAAAAAAGATATTTCTAACCTTCCTTTCATCTCCACACTTATTGAAAAGGTAGTAGTGAGGTGTATAGCGGAACACTTAGAGCACCAGTTACTAGTCTGCTTATCGTAAAGGTCATTCAACAGAAGCTGTCCTCCTGAAAGTACACATTGACATTGCTGAGACTCTTGGTGAAGGATCCAAGGACCTAAGCTCTGGTTTCAGTCGCGAATAAAACATCATCAAATATAGGTCTTTTTTTTGTGTACCACAGGAATCCGTTTTAGTACCAAAGAATTACTGTATGTGTACCAAACCAGTTGTTGAAATTATTAAACGGCCTAATATTAAATTAACCATATACCAAACCAGTTGGTGAAATTATTAAACAGCATAATATTAAATTAACCAAAGTCTAACCAATACACCACCAAAACAAAGATAAGACTTGACAACAGTAATGTGAAAGTGGTTAAAGGGGACATGGCAAAGATCAGTGCGTTCCACAATGGATGTTTGAAAAAGATCTGTCGAATATTCTGGCCAATCTATAAGAAGACGGGTTGCAACAGTGCTGTCCTCGAAATCAAACGCCGACGACTGAGATGGCTATGACACGTCCTGAGAATGGACACCACTTGGAAAAAGGAAGTGAGGACGGCCAAAGATGACATGGCGACAGACAGTAATGGCCGAGCTGAAAGAGAAGGGGCTGTCATGGGGTGAGGCTCAGGCCTCAGCTAAAGACAGGACCTTGTGGCAAAACATTGTTGTGGCCTTATGTCCCACTGGGGACGAAGAGGATAAGTGAAAAGTGATAATATTAAATATCATTGTTGTGCCGATGATACTCAAGTATACATGACTAAAGTCGTGTGATAAATGGGATGATATTTCATCTTTGCTGAAAATTTGCATTGAAGACATAAGTACTTGGATGAACAACAACTCGCGGAAATTGAATAAGGATAAGACCGAATTCAATGTTTTCTCATCCAAGCAACATGTGAAGAAAACTGAATCCAGTTATATGAATTCCTCCAAGTCTGTGAGAACATATTCTAGGAATGGAGAAGCAGGTGAATTCAATATGTAAGTCCTGTTATTATCAAACATATAATATGGGATGTATTCGCAAGTACATTAATTAATGGTGAGACATGCAAGACTTTACTCCAAATCCATACAATTTCTCGATTGATTGGTGTTTTACGGCCACTTTTGTACACATTGTAGGCTAATTGGGCTGAACGACCTACAAAGGTAATGAAGCGAACTCGAAGATGAAACCCCCTTTAGATATGCCAACGCCGAAATTCGAACTCCGGTGGTAGTAATCTGTGATCCAACGCGCTACTGGTTAGACCACGGAGGCGCCGTTTCTCGAGTGGACTGTGGCAATGTATTATTATTTAGTATACCCCTCTGTCTGACAAACTGGCTACAGCGAGTACAGAACTGTTCTGCACGTCTGGTGAGACGAACTCGGGGGGAAAAAAGGAACATATAACACCAGTTTTGTTCCAGCTGCACTGGGTTCCTGTACGTTTCAGATCATTGTACAAGATCCTGTTTCACACATTCAAAGTACTGGGCTGAACAGTACCATTGTATCTAAACGATCTGATCCAAATGTTTTTACCCATGAGAATCCTCCGATCGGTCGGAGTCCTGCTCACTTTTCACGGTACCACAAAGCCATACAGTAATGTACGGAGAGAAATCCTTCCGAGCATCAGCTCACAGGCTGTGGAATAAGTTGCTAAAACGTATTAAACTTTCAACGAGTAAAGAAATATTTTGTGAGGTTCTTAAAACCTACTAAAGCTATTTAAATGAGCCTATTTATGATATATAACCTAGTGTATTTATGTATAAATGTGTTTGTGCTATAGGAGCTTGGAACGTGTTTTAAATGCAACGTGCCTTGGAGCAATCTAAGTTGAATAAGGTTCTCTCTCTCTCTCTCTCTCTATATATATATATATATATTAATATATATATATATATATATATATATATATATATATACACACACACATGTGATAGTCTTATTACAAAATAATGATTTTTATATGGTAAATAGAAAGGTGCCAATTGGCTGCAAGCAAAAGTAAATTAATGATTTATGGGAATCCGATTAATTATAAGTTATGACAAGATTATTAAGAGAAATCTAAGGATTTTACAACATTATTTCGTAACTTTATTGAAAACCTCGCATCCGCTCAGATAGAAAGTCATTGAATTGTTAACGATGATACGTTCGCAGTAACCGGAGAAAAAACCCAACGCACTTCTGGTCATTATTACCCACAAAAATACTTTAAAATGTAGTGTTTTATACGCAACACCGTCGTTTAACTGAACATGGTCAACTTTGATTAAATTAAATATTCTTGCTACTCATTGGAAGAACCCCCCCCCCCCCGTAAATGATCGACGTGCTTAAGTAAATGACGCACAATTATAAACCTTACAGACGCTGGAATACCGGCACAGTATAGGCTAATTAACTCATTGACCATGAGCTAACTATACTCGGATAAAATGGATGGTCAGTGTGTTAAATATGCATAACATTTGACTGTTTGAAATGATCCGATAATAGCTTGCTAAGTGATACTGCTGCATGTGCAGCCATAACACACAGCAATAACGATATCTATGTAGACCCTTACATATAATATATATATATATATATATATGTATATATAAGGACTTTTACATGTAAAGTATACAAATGATTCTGGAAATCTATTTTTCTTCCTAATAAAGTAAAAAATCAAAACTTGGATGTTGCGTACTAGTGCCTTTTTGAGAGTGATGGCGGGTGTGACTACAGATTTTGGGGGGTGCAGGGGGCGTGGCTATATACAAGGTACTGTTAGCCGACTCATCTTGGGAGACACCCATCGAGACCGGTCTTAAATGACTCCAGTGACTGAGCTGTCGCAACATCTTGGGGGAGACTTTTCCAGAGTCGTGCTGTATCCGGGAAGAAGGAGTACTGCATTGTTGTTGTTCTGCATGAATGATGATGAACTTTACCGTGTTCCCTCTGGTGGCTGATATCACAGGGGTCAGATAGGACCATGCCGGCATGCACACCAGGCCATGGACTGCTCGGTACATCATCGTCACTATTCGTCACGGCACGACGCTCTGCTAGTAAATCCCATCCAAATTGTGTCATCATCTATGTACGTGATGCTACTGGTTCTCCGTAAGTCTTGATAAACAAATCTAGCAGAGCGTCGTTGGGTCTTCAGAAGGCAGACAATGTATTTTTTGGGTATGAGGGTCCCAAATAGTGCTGGCATATTCCATGGTAGGTCTCACGAGTGTGGAGTAGCACTGGACACTAGTGTCTCTGGCCATCAATGTTTTTTGGATGAATGCACGTGTGGCATCTGCTTTACGGGCTGTGTTGTGGATGTGATTGTGTCAGCTAAGCTTATTGTGGAGCTCCAAGCCAAGGTATTGGGCGGTGTCTGTAGTTTTCAGGGTATGACCATGGATTGCCTAGTCGTCCTGAATGACATTCTATTTAATTGTTGGTGACTCGCAAAAGCAAAAACCATATCAAATGTCTTTGAGAATTCGAGAAGGATGACATCCAGCTGGGATTTCTCCTCGATACCCTAGATAAGGTCTCTCACTGTTAGGATAAGTTGACTTATTAGCTGGTTTGCTACTAGTACTATAACATTTTTTGATGATTGGTTAAACAAAATCAGTGCGCTGTGCTGAAATGTGTCTGTGTGTGCAGTACTGAAAGAAATATGAGTTAGAGACATAGTTTCTAGAATGTGTTGTTAATTGTATTACTTTTATGCGATATATTATATATATATATATATATATATATCGAGAGAACATTCGAGTTTGCAGGATTTAAGAACGTTATGATGATAGCCATTTATAGCCATTATGATTTTCACAAGGAGACAAGTTGTACAATTTGTTTCTTGGTTTTACTCTCATAAGTATGCGCATATTTAGCGTTTAGGTTGGCCGTTTGTATTATTTACGTTTTGATTTACGTTAATGATTGATTAAAAGGCATAATCTTTTGTATTTTCAGTTCAGTCTCGATTTCAGACGATCTACAACGACCTTGACCTTGTCAAATACGGGTATTCGGCTGCTAATGTTGATTATCTGTCAGTTATCGTGTGTCTTATTGTGCGGTGGTTTATCCATGATTAAATCTCGAAATAATTCACATTTCCTTCCAACATGTGACAGGAATTAGGTATGTTTAAATGTGGCTGATGTAGTCTAGAAAAGTACGTGATTGTATGGCATGCATGTTAGGAAATGGCGTTATAAATCATTATACTATTATTGTTGAATCTTCTGTCAACCTTTATTCTATAGATCTAACTCTTTAGATCTAATTTAGATCCCTTCTCTGATTTACGTATTCAGCCGTTTACTCGTTGCCTCCACTTCTGAAAGTGATTGACCAGTTGGCCCATGTCACGTGGCATATCACGTGCGCAAATATGACCGTAAAATATTTCACTATTTATGAAAATGACAAACACGATAGGACCTAGCCCTAGGCAATGACTAGGACCTAGGACACTTCCTTGAGGTATTCTGCTCAGGATATCTGGCCATGATGACAGCTTACCATTTACCACCACTCTCTACCTTCATCTGTACAACAGTCGCATTGAACCGTTATTTAAAAAAACTTAACATCTTAAAAATCAATGATTTATATAAACAACACACCAGTAAGTCCATGTAATGATGTATCAATACACACATAATCAATTATCGATTTCCTTCATAAATAGATACTCATACAAGTGATACATACATCCACAAAGACAAACCCGTAGATCACATGAAATACACATTCCTAAACGCAAAAACTAATTCATTAATGCACTTCCAAGATATCAGTTTCCAAAAATTTGGAATAACAATGCTCTTGATGTCCAAAACAAAAACACTGAAATATTTGCCAAACAAGTCAAATCTGATATTGTTAAGAGTTATTCAAGTTATCTAAATTGTGAAAATCCCTATTGTCATCATTGCACTGGTTCTTAATCTGTCCTGTGTTCGCTGATCTCATTCTGATAAATTTATTCTATAATATGATGATTTTTTCCTTGCTGCATATATTCATCTAACATACATCTACACTCACACACAGAACTCTAAACTCAACTATATTATAATATTTTATACGTACACATATATGTTTATAGGTATATATTGGTATGTTATATGTATAAGGATATGTACATACATACACCCTTGGGTACCACAGTAAGACAACCCTTAGGCTATGTGGTTGCCTGGGTAACTGGTACAATTATATACTGAAAATAGATCCGAGCATTTATGTCATGTGTGCACTATTTTTCTTATGTGATGTATATTAAATACCATGTTATCTAAAATAAATTATCTATCTATCCAGTTATAAAATCCTGGATGTACTCCAGTAGCTTACCAGTTACACCATATGCCTTCAATTTCCTTAGTAACCTTTGGTGAGGGACAGTATCAAAAGCTTTTTTTAAATCCGAATAAATTATGTCAATGGGGGCCCCACTATCCAGCAACCCAGACCATAATTCCAGAGTGACCAATAATTGTATAACGCAGGAGCGTCCTGGCACAAATCCATCATGTGACTCGCAAGTGAATCTTTGATCACATTTTCCTTATCACCAATGTGAGATTGACTGGACAATAATTTCATAGACTAGCTTTCAACCCTTTCTTGTGGATTGGTGTGATGTGGGCATTTTTCCAGTCACTTGGTAGCCGTCCCTCTTCATATGATTTTGGCCGGGTGATCCTCAACGGCAGGTTAATGGAGGGAGAGATCTCAGACTTGGTTACATTCAGTGTCTTGAGTGTCTTTTCAATGATATCAGGTGAAGCTTATTTTGAAACTATCCTTGGAGTGATATTTGGGTTCTAAGTCTGGGATGTTTTTGTTTTCATGTGTGAATACACTCACAAAAAAGGAATTTAGTAAGTCAGTTTTTGTTTTATCATCACCTGTGAGTTTGCCATCTGCCATTTTCAGGTCACTACGGTCATTTTGCACTTTCAATACCTCCAAAATGCCTCGGGGTTCTGTTTCACATTTCTCACCAAGTTGTACTCAAAGTACCTACACAGATTTCTTGTCATCGTGGTTAACTAATTTTGTTCATATGTTGCTCGCACATAGTGCCATTTGTTACCCGTTTCTTTATATTTCTTTATATTTCTTCCATGCACACTGCTTCTTTATAATATACCATATGTTTGGCCGTAACTTCTTTTGTCATCCATATCTTACGTCATTTGTTCTTTTTCGGTACTGATTTTGGAATATATTTCTTCCATTTGGACTGCTAGTGCATTTGAAAAGTATATCCACATTTCTTCTGTAGTCTTACCTATGAATTTTGATGTCCAGTCAATGTCCATGAGGTTGTCGTTTATTGCCGCATAATGCCCCTTATTGTACCGGTAGTTGAATCTTGGGTTACCCTCCTGCAGTTGATTGTTTTTATAGTGGCAAACGTGATACCAAAACCCGGATCATTCAGTCAGTTAGTGTCTTATATAGCTGTACTGTAAAAGAAAGCTCTGCTTCAAACTATAGACATGTTAAAGTGATGTCCATTTATGAATAACTTCTTTTAATTATAATAGTATTTATGCTGCAGTTGCTAATTAACCTATTTGCCCCATACTCAGTTCCATACAAAATATATGAAAAGAGTTGAGACCATGAGTTTGTTTCTTGTGCATATTGAATACATATTCACAAAATTGTGCTACACGTACCAATCAATATAGAATTTAATTTAAATATTTTATTAACGCAGATACAATTGCAGAGAAGTTCTACAGAAGAGATACATGGCTTAAGATGCCAGATATCACTTTTATAAAGCAGGTCATTGAGGCAAACTTTTGTTAAGTTATTACCAACAGTTTGTGTTGTACACTGGGTGGATTTGGCCTCTTTATGATTGATCCAGACAAAATATTTAACTAAATAAATATGGTTTATTACAAAGGAAAAGTGTAGAAATAATTAAATATAATGTTTTATTTGCACATAAACATTTCTAATAAATATTGGAAACCGGGGGTTAAATAGGATTGTAATCTGATATACAATATATATTTGTGTCCTATTATATATATATATATATATATATATATATATATATATATAAATAACAAATATGTTGTCATGTGTTATTATGTTATATATTGATGATCATATTTATTCAACATTATTAATTTCTTATTTTATGTGGGAAGGTGTATGAAATAATTTAACCAAAAACATTTTATCACTAATATACCTCCAACTTAGTAGCAGTCATTGTCAAGTTTTTTGAGCAGGTTGCATAAGATACATATATAAATTTTAATACTTTTATAAATTTGTTTTACTGAACAGTTGTTAGAATAAGAAAGAATCAACAGTAGATGTAATAAATAATACATTAATTAACCTATTGATCGTTAAGATAATAATGCCATATTAGTACTAATTAACTGATCCTGAAGATGTTTTGTGAAATTTACGTTTTTATTTTGAGTTACTTGTATTATATTATTCTGATACTCCATTTATTAACTAATTGCAAACTAATAGTTTTGTTAATAAAAGGAAATTGTAAAAGGAACTTAAGACATTGCCATCTCATGACCAATGTGTTAATTGTGTGGCTGTGATTTTAAATCTTATGTCCAACTTTGGACAAAAACTGAAATGGCTCAGAATTGATGGCCATGATGACATTGTAAAGATGATGATGATGATGATTTGTGTTTTACGGCCACTTTTGTGCACACGGTAGGCTAAATGGGCCGAGCGACCTCCAAAAGTAATGAGGCGAAGTCAAACATGAAACAACCTTCAGATATGCCCACTCCGAGATTCAAACCCGGGTGGTATTGAGCTGTGCTCCAACACGTTACCGCTAGACTACGGAGGCACCCGACATTGTAAAGAGTTTAGCCTACAGTTATAAATATTTTAAGAGGTAAATATTTGTACTTTGTAGTTAATAATGTTTTGTTTATCTCTTAGTGATTCCAGTGTGATCCAGACCATTAATGATGTCCTGGTAATTTCAAGTGTGGCATTCTGTAGGTGTGGTGTTACACCTATCAGGGTCACCTGTAAGTATGCTGACTCGTAAGCAGAGTCTTCATGGCGATAATGTGCCACTGGCAGACTATGGTCCAGATGAGAATCTTAATGACAACACCGACATAGAATGGGTGAACAAGAACTGGGTGCGACGGGTGCTCCGTGGTTGTGCACTCCTCAGCCTCGTCTCTGTCTGTATCAACACGCCGAAGACATTCGAGCTCCACCCACCATTGATATATGTGACGTTTACCATAGATCTGTTTGTCACGTTCATGTTCACAGCAGAGATGATTGCCAAGATGCACATCCGTGGTATCATTAAGGTAAGCGAAATAAATCTGTGGTTGGGAGTATTATGATTAAAATACTAAAGAAATATGTGTGTATGAGTGGTGGATGAGAACGAGATGAGACTTTTCTGTCTGAATATTTTCTACTGTATTTTCTTAGTTTGAGAACATGAAATTAACTACAGCATCCCATATTTTACGAAAGTTGTAGATGATAAAATACAATTATTTTAATCCAATTAGAATGATGAACTACACGATGCTGCCACGTTGTCTAAATCATGCTGCTTCACATTTATTCATGTGCTGGAAATCCAATCAGACGCAGCAAATATAATGATCATGAAATGATATAAACTTGTCATAAATAAAATAGTCGTTCTCAGTCTTATTTTTTCGGGGGTGGGATTTGGAACATCATCATGGGATAGCTTAGCTTGTGATTCATGTTACTGTACTTTTGCAGTCACCTCCAATTTCTCTGTGAAGGAGTAAGCTTTTTCATTTTGGCATCTTCTTACTTGCGATCTATTATGCTATTCAGTATAGGATTAGATGTTTGACTGTTGGTAATGTTTTGGGTTATGACAAATACAAAGTGTTTAAATGTTTGTTATTGTTGAAGATCACCAGCATGTTATATCTTCAGTCTAAATGATTGGGGGAAGCAGAGCACTCCTACATGATATCACTCACTTTTACACACACACACACACACACACACACACACACACACACACACACACACACACACACACACACACACATTCTCTGCCTCCTCCCTCTACTTTTAATATATATATATATATATATATATATATATATATGTGTGTGTGATATATATATATATATATATATATATATATATATATATAGATAGATAGATAGATAGATAGATAGATAGATATTTCTGTATTTGATTATCATTACACTAATTTATATAAACTGTACAAGTAGATAGCAGCTTAGACCAATTAAATGGAGGAGCTATGGTGGGGTTAGATGCATCAATAGTTTTTATTTATAAACCTGTAAGTTGGAAGGTCACAGTATTATTCCTAACTAAAAGCCCACTAGAGAGCAATACATGTGAGTGCATGCTCATCTACAGACACACATGCACACACAAATGCACACACAACCTGGAATAAATCTTGGAATGAGATAAATATATTATTGTTAATTCATTATTCTCCAGGGTGAAGTACCATATTTAAAAGATCGTTGGTGTCAGTTTGATGGAACTATGGTGATGTGTCTGTGGGTATCTGTCATTCTACAGGTAAATACATTATCTTATGTTTGACTTATGTGTCTCCTTCTATCACAGTAAATATTGGGTTAAAGTAATGAAATATTATCATATTTTTGCATGAAAAAATATGCTGGCCTGAGTTCAGTATTCCTATGTATTATGTAGGTGTAGCATCTATAATTTTCATTTCATGTTATCAATCAATCCCAAGTCGCTGAGATGAGTACATATTTACTTATGATTCATCTTATGGGATAATGGTGTCATTTCAGGTGTTCGAAATAACCCAGGTATTACATCCCTATTCCTACTGGTGTATCCTGCGCTCTCCAAGACCACTGATATTAGTTCGTGTTTTCCGTGTTTTCCTGAAGTTCCAGCTACCAAAGACTAGAATTGAATCAATCTTCAAGTGAGCAACTAATACATGTTTATGGAGACACATCAACTTAAAATATTGTTAACAACAGATACCAAAAGTAAAACAGTTTAATGAGCAATGAAAGTAAACACTTCTTGATAACAACAATACATCATCACCTTGTCTTGTCTTGTCTATGTCTTTTGTGTCTGTCATTTTTTCTAAATGATGGGACTTTTGTCAGTTATTATTATTATGGAATTTTATTTTGTACTGTGTACTATATTATATTCAATTTTTTTCAGTATTTTTTTATTTGGCCCTACACATACACACACACATGCATGTCTCTCTCTCTCTCTCTCTCTCTCTCTCTCTCTCTCTCTCTCTCTCTCTCTCTCTCTCTCTCTCTCTCTCTCTCTCTCACACACACACAAACACATACACACACACACATACACACAGAGTAGATATTGTTTTGGGTATAAATTTCACTTACATGTTTAGTGAATAAATACGTTGTATTCATTACGTATAAATGAAAACAGAGATAGTAATGGAGAAGATGACCCCAACAAATTAAAATAAAAACAAAATAAAACAAACGTACTTAAGATAACATCAATTGGCCTTTAATCAATCACTTATATTTGTCAGCAATTTAAATGGGATTATTGTATGCATTATATATTCAAATATCTCGCCACTTTCATATTAAATCTGTTCACCTTTAATAAGGACAGTGGGGTTCAAATTTCAATCTGGTTATGTGTGAGGGGTGTTTCATCTATCACCTTGTTTGGTGTTTGTTTAGCTCCAGAGATTGCACAGCCACTTTAATCTACTGTGTGTACAAAAATGGCCATAAAATAATATTCTCTATTTTTGGCATTCACCTGTAAATGAATACAGTATGTGGCACAAGTAAACAGCAGTATATGACATGAAAGCTTCATCTTTAAGAAGCTGGACAGTTCCTACCTCTACATCAGCTTAGATAATATAGAAAGAGCTGATATTTGTCAAGAAAATAACATTAATGTGTTTACAAATGACTGTTAAAAGTTCCTCGCATAATTAAAGGTTGTGTATCAAGGCACTTAAAACAGTTAGTTTGAGATCGTACAGATTTATTTACCTTTTTTTTGGTGCTTTTCAGACGTTCAAGCCAACAAATCTACAATGTGACCATATTTTTCCTGTTCTTTATGTCTCTGTATGGAATCCTTGGCGTCCAGTTCTTTGGTGAGATGAAGTATCATTGTGTTCGGAATGGCACGGATCCTAAGTAAGTGGTCTAATAATGTAATTGTCATCTGGGATATCGGGATTTCCGTGTCAGATATATTGAACTATGCTGTATCTCTGTTTCTCTGTCTGTTTGTACAACATGCCCAAAGAGACCACCCTTATGGGTACAGCAGACAAGTCTTAAATGTAGGTGGCTTTTAAGGCAGGATTTAAGTTTAAAACCCGAGAAAGCTAATACATTATAGTCCCCGTTTTTATAGTTACTAGGACAGGTAATCACTTTAGACAGGTTGTTATTGGGACATAATTCACTATAGAGTATAATTGGTGGTGTCTACAGGCAGGTTGTTTTAAGGATGTGTTACACTGTACATCTTTCCATTTTCAGCAATGTTAGTGTCAATGACTTGGCCATCCCTGATACGTATTGTTCGCCAGAAGCTGATGCTGGCTACAGATGTCCCCCCAGCATGGTCTGTATGGCACTGAAACTTTCACGACAGGAAAGAGGATTCAATGGTTTTGACGAATTTGGTAGGTTGCACGAAGATGCTATGAGTATGAGCTGACTCTATACTGAAGAGTAATGTGTACAGTCAACTTTATACCTTTATAGTGTAGTTGGTATAATAGTCGATTGCAGATCTTTAGATTTAGATTGCGGAATCAAATCCCAGTGTTTTCTGTGTCTGAGGGATTCTGTATCCATTAATAAAAAGCTGCAGATGCAACTCTCAATTCTCTAAGGTGTAGCCTGTTGGCCTTGTTTCCTGGGTAATCCCAGCACCGAAGGTTAAACAAAGCACTCACTGAACCAGTCATGTACAGTCAACTCTCAATACTCTGGATTCTTACCAAATAGAATAGTTTATAAACTGATTCATTAATAGGTCCTCAAGGATCAACTTTTAAACATGTGAAAAGATTGATTATTTAATGTCACAGATCATTGGCTTATAATCTTGTTTCCTAGCTATTCAGTTTGAAGTGACAAGGTAAATGTTCTTGTTGGCTCCACTCTGAGTAATTATACTGCCCTCAGCTCTGTACAGGCTTTTGTTATCAATTGCCTTTTTCAGTTCTAGGGGAGCATTTTGTTACTTTGTGACGTTTGATTAAGAATAATATAATTATCCATGGTAATCCAAGTAGGTGTTTATTTTGTGGCCAAGTCAACTGATGATAAACCTTTGAGAGGTGATAAAGATTCAAACCAGGGACTTCTGTTTATTGAGATTTTCAAGCTACATGATGATGATGATGGTGATGATGGTGATGATTGATGATGATGGGAGATCGGAAAATGATAAACGTGTGATATTAGGACTCTAATTTTGTGTCATCAGGTGAAAATCAACTAATTATAAATTTGCAATATTCCTGGCTCTTAAAATAAGTAGAGATATTACAGCAAAACTTCAGTTTTGGTATTTTTAATTCAACCAATTTTAATAAGAATTAAAATGATTCCAGTCTTCAAGAGTGGGTGAGTAGCTGTTTTGTTTAGAATCGATATTGGCTACATTGGATACATATAGTTCAGTGGCTACTCCTTATAGATAAAGTATACATTTGTGATCTATTCCCAGCATAAAGGCACCGCTATGGTCTAACTGGTAGTGTAGCATTAGAGCACCTACCAGTTGATATTTATTTAAAAAATCCAACCTATGGAAGTTAAACACTCAATGAAAGCGAGAGATGTTAATCCTGGAATGGATTCATCAAATATACATCCCCCATCAATCCAACACATAATATAATTTTAATCATTGTAATTGGATTGAATATGTTTCCTGGTCTGTACCATTGAAACAGGAATAACATACAACGGTGTTAATTCTTATTATGATCCCTTTACTGAATAAATAATAGAGTCTTCTCTCCCACAACTCACAGGAACGTTGTATGGAAAGATAGAGATGACATATCATGAGGGTGGTCATTGTCAGTGTGTTTTTATTGAGTGAGGATACTCCGATAGCACAGTGGTAAGAGTATTGTGTTGCAAACCTCGAGGTTTTGTGTTCAAATCTGATTCATAGTACCTGACCTATGTTTATGGTATGTTTCAGTAGGGAGTCTCTCCTCAGCCATATTTCTCTGATGTGAATGATGCCGAGGTCAAACTAAACCACTGACTCTATCACTTTTAATTCACTGATGCAGTAGCATCATCTAACATGTTCGGTCATCCATGATGGTGTGAGCCAAAATAAAATCCCAGAAAAGATTCTTAGCTTTTTTGCAGGATTCAACCTGTGATCTTTTGTTATTAGATTAAACATGCTTTGGCATCAAAGGTAATGCGCTTAGTCAGTGGTTCACCAGAGCTCATCCTTTATTGTTGTTGAGATTGAAAAATGGGTTTTTTACACTGTGTTAACTTTCTGTGTTTTATGAATAACCAGTAAAAACATTATAAGTTACTGTTACTGACTGCCATTTGTATGAACAAAATAATTATGTGCTCGTAAGATGACATAATATTTCCAACAGCGAGTCCGATTGAGGTTGTGGGAAATCATGCTGGCAAACTTCGTGTTTTTGAATATTATTGAACACTGATCTGCAATACTGTATGTTGAAGGGTTGATTCTTTGGAGTTGTTGTCGTATAGCAGAAAGACTGCCTCCCCAATTTAATTCTTATAATGTGCTTTACTTTATTTGTTGTCGTGTCTTGGATGTCATGTCTTATGACCCTCTTATCCATCCATATTCGTCGCTTACATCTAAAGAACACAAATATGAATAATCATTTATTCGTTTTTCAGCAACAAGTTTCTTCACAGTCTATGAAGCAGCATCCCAGGAAGGTTGGGTGTTTATCATGTACAGAACGATAGACAGCCTGCCATCGTGGAGGGGCTTCGTCTTCTTCATATCGATGATATTCTTCTTGGCTTGGCTCGTTAAGGTCAGTAGGTGGTGCTAGCGCTGATAGTTGGTAGGTTTGGTGTTGTCTTCGAGCTTCGTCCTTTTGTATACGCCGAGGTGGTATCTTCTGTGATAAAGGTGGAAAGATTGCCGTTTATAAATAGAACACTTGGTCGCCACATTATTTAGATCCAGTGTTATTTGTTCCTCACTTTACATGACCATTGATGCATGTTGGTTATCTTGGTGTGAGACATATCCGTGTCTTTATTTTATTATTATCTTTTTTAATATCATTATTATCATTAACAACAATAATAACACCTAGTCCTATAGTACCATGTTCCAACACAAATAAACGCATTATTTAAAATAAAATAAATTTTAAAAAGATTTTCAACTGTAATTTTCTCATAGTTTATTAGCATGGTAATTAGATATATACAAATTTAGTACGTATGGATGATACTTGTGTAAAATATTGACGTTGTCCACACTAAATTGTCCACACTTGTGTAGATGATATTTGTGTACGATTTATTGACGTTATAAGATGCTAATCATGTGACTTAATCATTCCTACAGAATGTATTTATAGCTGTCATCATTGAAACATTTGCTGAGGTTCGTGTCCAGTTCCAGCAGATCTGGGGCTCGCGTAGTGGAGCAGCAGATTCCGACTCGTCTCAGGTGCGTTTTCTTAGCATTGGCTTCGATTCTCGTCATTGTGCTGGGTGGGTAATGTGCAATAATGTGTAAGGCTGGGAATGTGTACTGTGTAAAGTTGGTAATGTGTAAGGGTAGTAATGTGTACTGTATAAGGCTGGTAATGTGTACTGTGTAAAGTTGGTAATGTGTATTATGTAAGGCTGGTAATATGTACTGTGTAATGTTTGTAATGTGTGCACCATGTAAAATACATGAAGTCTCTTTCTGTGTGTGTGTGTGTGTGTGTTGTATATATATATATATATATATATATATGTGTGTGTGTGTGTGTTGTTGTGTGTGTGTGTGTGTGTGTGTGCAGTCGCGGTATAGACTTGTTATATATTATGTACTGATTCTCAATGTTCTTTGATCATAGGATACACCATACAAGGTAAGGTATTTCTATATGATGACAGCCCTGTAGCAGTGAGCAGTTGAATGATATTCAATTAATTCATAAAGTCATAGTACAGTGTTAGATGTACATCACTGATGATGCACTCAAAATGTCTATAGTTTCATCCGAAGTCTGTTTTTTATGTCTCCATGAGCACAGTGTATATCACCTTCTATAAGACTTAGCCGTAAATCAATGGAGAACGTACCAAAAAACCAGCTGTTAGTACGTCTTCATGTTCAGTAGTTGCTATTTTGATATCAAAATAGACAGCTCACTGTAATATCCTTGTTTTTTGTGAACCTCAGCTTTAAGTTGATATTACTGTCTAACCTAAAATGGTATCTCATTGGCTGAACTGGAAGTGTGTTTGGACACAGAATTCTAGTTTCAAGTTTCAAATCCAAGGCTATGTCTGAAAGATTTTTCATTTTTCAAATTCACCCTGGCTCTTTACCATTGGAGATTACCTGGCCCACTTGATCTACTAAGTGGACATTAAACAGCAACAGTTACATTTACTATCTGACTTATATTTTTTGACAATATAACTAGTACTAATCCTATTTATATGGTCCTGTAATATATATATATATATATATATATATATATATATATAGGCAAATAAATGTATAGACATATAGTCATATAGGAATTAGTATGTAGATTTTGTTTCTGTGCTGTTACCCTTGATTCTTGTGAATGTTTGCCATACAAATAAAATTAGTTTTTGGTAACTGGGTGACTAAGTCAGGTGAAGTATTTATCATGAGAAACTGTTAACATCCAAATCAGTCATTTTATCCCTCAAACAAATGTTGTATTTTTTCCCATATTTGTGTACTCAAGTGAGCAATCACTTGTTTTCGAAGTGCAGGTTGTCTGAAGGGTGTTTCACCTTTCACTTCGCCTCATTACCTTCAGAGGTTGCTCGGGTCATTCAGCTTGCTTTGTGCACAAAAGTGGTCATAAAACACCAAACATCCAAATGCAGATCGATGTCTATTCAGTGGGTTTTATTTTATTTTGATGAGAGATTTTAAGTACAAGTTAACCCATTGAGAAAGGTTAACTGTAATAAAATGTTGCCATAGATATGATTATCTTTCGAACATCTGACTGTTCATTGCCACGTCTGACACTGTTCTACAACATTAGATAAAGAAGTAGTTACAAGGTAATATTACTCAATTAGCTAACATCAGTGTCATATATTACAAAACATATTTATTTTTATTTTAGAACTAGCATATTTTGTTATAGTTTCAACATTTGAAAGCTGAGACATCTTTATTATTCTCTGAGAATTGTTTGGATTCAGTTTTTTTATTATTTTTGGATATTTGCCAAGATTACTATTAGTTTTTGGTAGGAGGTGATAACATTGGTATTGGCACAGAGTAAATTATTATTGAGGTTAAGGCTCATTGGCTTATTGAGGCCAATGGATTTGGTCATAAATCCTTATCATTGAACAAGCTTCCAACAAAAATCCGCACCAGAATCCATAATTCCAGGATG
Organism: Paralvinella palmiformis; assembly: GCA_025642065.1. Classification (NCBI taxonomy): domain Eukaryota; kingdom Metazoa; phylum Annelida; class Polychaeta; order Terebellida; family Alvinellidae; genus Paralvinella; species Paralvinella palmiformis. The sequence goes on along the minus strand of JAODUP010000256.1, from coordinate 458,755 downwards.
CATTTGTATTTCTATGTTTGCACCGATTAACATTTCTACACTTGAATACACAAAGTTTAATTATTTGTTGACTGTTTCTTTCAACTAGGTGCTGTATGCTGATAGCGACGGGTGGCGTATGGTGACCATTGATGAGAACAAGCCGAGAGGATTGGCTCCTCCATTCTGCCAACGCATCCTGAAAATGGCATGGTTCCACATCCTCATCCTCATCTTGGTGCTCGCTAATGCCATTGTCACAGCAACAATTCATTTTGAGCATCGGAGAGTGAAACTAAACAAGATTGATGCTTATTATTATGCTGAGGTTAGATATTATATAAATACCGAAGTAGACTTTATCTATCATGAATCGACTTATACAGTCTTGCATTCATATAAATTCCCTGGTAAGCATACTCATTTGTGCCACCATAATGTAGATATACAATACACAGTAAATCATCTCGTCCCCAAGGTATTGATTCTATTGTTGAGTGAACAGAGTCGGGTACCCACACAGCAGAGAGAAAACAGGGAAGATGACTGCATGGAAAACAGAGGGGATTTTAAAATTTGGAAAAACACAGGGAATTTATACCTTCATTCCAAATTTATAGTATAAGGGGTGGATGGAAGCCGTGTTACTAAAAACAAGTTCATTTAAATTTGTTTTGCACACAATAGACAGGGAAATTTCCTAAGTAAGACAGGGAAAATTTAGGTAAAATACGGGGAATTTAATTTTTGAAATCCTATGGGTACCCTGAGAGTGCAATACTGGCAGGGAGTTGTTAGAATTTTAGATCAGAACCTCCAGATTTTGTTCCGTGAGAGTAACCACTAAAGTGGCATTTTAATATCTAGTATGACTTACAAGCAAGAACATTTGTGTAATAATATATATATATATATATATATATATATATACACATACCTAGGACTTGCTGTCCGGGCCCCAAATTGGTGCTACGTAAATTATCTACATAGCTTAGCTTTTGTTAACATGAGGCATATGATTTATGTGATGATGATGATGATGATGATGATGGTGAGGGGACTTAAATATATATTATATAAAATATTTTTAGTAACTAGGAGTTTGAGCACCTTAGTTCCATGTATCCTGTTTCAACCATTTTCAATATTTAATAAGATTTAGATGTTAAGCCAGCTAATTTGATCTGTATACTTCTACCAGTTATCTGACTATGTTTATTGATGAGTCCATAATATGCAGATACTTTGTATCCTACCAGGTGGTATTCACAGCTTTGTTTGACCTTGAGGCATTGTTTAAAATCTGGTGTCTTGGTCTGCATGGCTACTGGCGTCGGTCAGCACACAAGTTTGAACTGCTACTCGTTGTTACCACAACATTACACATTATACCTGTATTATACAGAACACAGGTGACATACTTCCAGGTATGTAGCAGATACTATCATCATATAAGTTTGTGTTTTTATAATAATAATAATAATATTATAATTATTATTAGTAAATAATATTAAAGATTGAATTAATAGGAGGAGCTATTCAAAAGGGGTGTACAGTAACTCTTCAGTAGGAGGTATATAAAACGTGTTAGAAATGTTGTGGGATGAAGAATATTTACCACAAAAAGTGGTCTTTCAGCAGGTGAATCTTAAGAAAAGATTTTAAAAATTTCAAAAGATGACACACTTCTAATCTATTCCAGCAGTAACTTTCAGAAGATGGTCTTTGGTATATTAAATGTGCAATCATCCTATAACTTGTTGTCTGGTATTTGTAATAATATATGTGATTGGATGTTTTTGTGATGGCCAACAGATCACACATTTATTTAGGTGACCTGTCATTGATAGCTTTGTTAATTGTTAGTAAAATCTTGAAATCGACACACATTATTTAACTCGTAGCCAGTGTTCTTTAAAAAAACATTAACTTGACACAAACATATTATAATAATTATGTTTCTAATCAAATGACTGAAGACTTACAAGAAAACAGAATATTGAACCTAAATATCTCTGTTAATTTCAAGTAATAACGATGGTTCTCAATTAATTGGATTGCTAGCCAGATGAAGTTAAACATCGATTGATGGGGAGATTAGATAATCAGTCTTCTTTTTATATTATTGAGAATATTTTTTAGATCAGATTGATTGAAAGTTTACATTAAAAGAGAGCTGATTATTATAACGAAGATGTTAGTTACATTTTATCCTTTTTTTGTGCTTTCTAGTTCAGTCCTTATTTGTTTTGCGTATATATTATTATGACTGAGACCCGATCTTCATTGCTGGTGTCTGTTTTGGTTGCTGACCTTTAGATGTGTCCATCACTAAACCCGGGGGTACTACAGTTAGTTTTTTCATCTCCGCTTCTATGGTTCTCTTCTGATAATGTGTGACCAGTCCATTAGTTGTATGCTGCAAACCTCTGAATTCAGGTTCAAAGGCCACTGTTTGACCTGTATCAGTTGGCTATTTCATCTCCTCATCCCAAATCTCTGTGGAATAGTCCCTCATCCATATGTTTCAGGTTGTGATTAGTACAACTTCAGAACAAAACACTCACTCATTCCCTCAATAATGTTGAGTATATCACTAACAGAGAATAAACCGTTTAACATGTATTAGGTGTAGAATTTGTTTAAAAAAATATATTAGATATTTGATCTTCTAACTATGTGTGATGTGTTTTTTTATAATTTACCATAGGTTTTGCGAGTTGTTAGATTGATCAAGGCATCACCTATGTTAGAAGACTTCTGCTGGAAGGTGAGCTATATTAGCAACACAAAACGTTGATTTGTAGTTTAGTGTAGAGAAAATATAGAAGCCTCTTAATTGTCTGAAAGATGAGATTAGATTCAAGTTTTAATGAGCTAAATAGCTAGATAAAGTATTGATGTAAAATTAAACTTTCTGTATTAATATAAAGATGACAGCTAAATCAGTGTTGGAAATAAGAGCCTGCCCGGGGCCAACACTTCTTGACCCAGGCGTGCATCTTTCCATAATTGCCAGTCTGGGGGTCTTGCTGATATTCAACCTATTCTACGTTTCACACGGCAAATAAAATGTTTAAAATAATAAGAAACAATTATTTATTCAATGAACAAACCCAGATTTGTATTTGCTATTTTCAACATGTTTGCTGGATATGTAGACGGAAGTGAATTGGAGTCTTATCATGTGTGCACGGAAATCGTTGCGTTTATGTTTTACACGTGCTCTTTTTGACGTCTGAAGCATTGGTACGATGGTATTGATTGGCCAAATATCAATGGACTCTCCCCTCTTTCAACCAACCAGCAATTCTTTTACAGACGTTGCTCTGATTACCCGGGAAATTTAAATCTAACACTCTTTGATGTCAATCTATTGGCAGCATCATGTTACATCGTTAATTGGGGATTAAACCCCCCAAAAAGAAGGAAATAATTGACCCCATAGTAACGAATAAAGTATATGATGCCACCAAAAGGAAACGAAAGATAGTTCCCTCATGGAAAGCTGAATTTTCCTGGCTGGTGGTCAATGACACTGAAGAGGTAAGCCTAAATATTTCAGATCTACCAATATTATTGATTCATAATACACAGCATTCAGACTTTCCGACATTAGATGGCATCCACCGAACTACACCTGAAATGATCCCATGATTTTATTGGATGGAGCAGAACTGATTAGGAATTGGGAACTGGCTAACACATTTCAGAGTTTTATTTAATTGATTTGAGGTGTGAAATGTCTGGTCAAGGGCAAAATTATTATACTAAAATCTAATTCAACTATTAAAGACACATAAGATGTAAGCTTACTTATAATAATTTCAAGGATGCAAATTAAAATGCTTGGTGGAAATAGGGCCATAGTTCCTATCTTCCATATTTCAAATATATTGTTACTTTATTTACTTTTATTGATGCAGGTTGTGCACTGCCGTACATGTCGTTTGATCTATGGACTTCTTGTTAAACAGAAGCAACATGACAAGTACAGGAAGTACGGCAGTGTATCATTTGTCATAGAATGTCGGAATCTAAAACATGACAGGCTGTGTACTCATCAAATTAACGATGGTCACAAGCTAGCTACAGAGATTTATAAAAATCGAAATGCCAAACCAGGTGAAATTCCAACAGAGAGAGAGAGCTATGCAGCAGATGAACTTAAAATAATTTGATCGTCTGAGCAAGTTATTCATCAGTGCACACAGCATAGCAAAGAAATTGAGACCAGTGACAGATTATGAATGGCTATGTGAGGCAGATGAAAAGAAAGGGCTAGATATTGGTTGTACTTATAGGAATTCCAAGAGCTGTAAGAAATTCATGGTCGCCATTATTGAAGTAATTTGCACCAATGACATCGAGGAGTTGTTGCATACAGACGAGTTTATCCCTGTTATGTCAGATGGATCCACAGATATGTCAGTAGTCGAGAACCAAAGATTGTCTACATCCATTTTTGCATCAAAGGGCGAGGTGCACTACTTCTTTCTGGGTCCCGTCGATGGTGATATCTTTAATGCTATTATGAGAGCACTGAGATTCTCGAAAATGACGCGAGAATATTTTCTTCTGAAAATGGTGTCATTTGCTGGTGATGAAGCAAGTGTTATCACTGGGGTGAAGAACTGTCTCATTGCCCTATTCTGAGAGAGAGAGGGTAAATGAGTCAATTGTCATGATTCAGTGCATTTCTCATCATGACAAACTAGCATTCAAGGAGGCTATGAAGACCGGAACACTGTTCACAAAAGTACACAATCTCTTGGATAATTTGTACAAGTTTTATCATAAGAGTTCAAAACAAATGGCAGGTATGTAGGCAAAGGGCAATGCCTGAGACCCAGGCAGTAGAAGAAGCTTTGGAGGCAGCAGTGGATGGTCAGGCAGATGATGCAGATGAGGCAGTGATTACAAGTGGCTCAGCTCCAGGCTCTGATTGTCATTCAGATTTTTATGATCTAGAGGAATCTGATCCTATCAGTGAATAAACTTTTCAAAGAATATTTTGTGTTGAAATAAACGTGGATGTTTAATAACTAAATCATTAGTTGCTTTGTATTTCACATGGTGAAAATAAGCTTAGAGCTATTTCATTTTTTTTCTTGACCTTGCCACACCTACATTTGTAAACCCATTGCCATTGATAATTATTCACCCCATCATGCATGAATGGTCAACTAGTATACCCCTTCTTCCTGTACTAGTAGTTTTAGCCTATACATTGCCCCCATTTGTTTTCGAACACATCCAGATTGCTTTGCGGTTTCTGGGCTGCTATTCTCTTGCGGCGCCTGGGCCGGCAACTTTTCATCACAGCTGACTTATAGGACTTGCCATCCCCGGTGTCTGGTGATTTTTGGAGGGAATTTCCAACACCGGTATAACTATTATAAATCTTTTAAATGCATTTAGATTAATACCTTATTTCTTTTCTTATCAAGAATGGTCCATAATTTAACTTCCGTATATATGTTTTTCCATATTTAACGTTATTCATCAAATCTCTGGTATCGTGGGGGGTGAACAATGTGCAATAAACATGTTAATGTATAGGATTAATATAATTCTATGAGCATGGAGTATTGGTTGGTTCACCTTTTCCCATAGCTTAATAACATAGAATGAAACATATTGGTAATCATTATATATAAAATTAAGTTCTTGATTAAAATGTACATCTAAAAGTTTCCCAGAATACAATGAGTTCAAGTTTGTATTATCTACATTTACTATATTAGGAAAAAAACACTATTGATAATGAGTGTAAAGTGGTTTTTATCTGGATCTGCTTTAAAGTTATTTTCCATATATATATATATATATATATATATATTTGAAACAGATATTTGGACCTGGAAAGAAGTTGGGCAGTCTGATATTATTCACCATGTGTTTACTGATCATTACCTCCTGTGTCAGCCTTCAACTGTTCTGTTCCATTCAGAATTTCCACAAGTTTGAGACATTCCCTCAGGTAAGCCAAGTTACAGGACAGCCTCATCTGTCATTAACAATATGAATACAGTAATCTTTTTATAAAGTACACTTTTACTAAAGGAATATGTTGGTATTTCTATTATATAGAATGAATTAAATAAATTGATAGATTTTTTTTATGCACACACACACATATATATATATATATATGTGTGTGTGTGTGTGTGTGTGTGTGCGTTTGTGATTATATTCAAAGTTTCTGTAATTTTATTTACTGTTTAAATACAACATATGATATAATATGCACAATAGTATGTTATTGCTACAATAATTAATAATTTCAAAATTAAACTTATATGGATTTGTTTCATAAAGATATAATTATGTCTATTCCACATTTTTATTTATAAATTTTTCATGAATGTTTTTAATGTTATGTTAAGGGGGATGCATTTTTTAAGCAATGCTTCAAACATCCTCCTTTTCAACATTCTATATGTGTTTGCTTTCATTAAAATGATGTATTATGAATATTGAAATAAACAATTTGAATTGAATTGGGGGGAAAATGTTTTTATAAAATCAAGTTATTTAGCATTTCCAGCAAGCTTTAAATGTGTGGTTTGTCATTAATATTATTTTTAGAAATGGGCATTTGAATGTGTTTGATGTTTGCTTTGGTTGGTTTGATTGACAGTTTAACACTTGGATGCTTTGTTGAGTTATACCTGAACGTGCTACATAGTGGGATGTTTAATAATGATGTGCACTGTTTTAGAATGTAAATGAATTACATATCAACAGTTGTCTTGAGATATTTATATATACATATATAAATGGTTGTTGGTTAGCGATTGGACTTTGTGTGTTACACCGACTATTAATTCAATATTTCTGAAATAAGTTGTTTGTTTCTAACAATTGTTTTAGTTTATAACTTTTTGAAGTGGCTCATTTCTTGTGTCCACTATTACTGTTAGTTACTTGTTTGTGTTAGTGGGAGCTAGATTTAATTTGTTTATCTTTTGCTAAATGTTGATATCCTCATGTTTTATTCATTTAACTGATTAATAAAACTAGATTCCTGATTGATAGATAGACAGACAGACAACCATATAGAGAGAAAGACAGACAGACTAACAGACATATAGACAACAATGTCCACACTCTCTCTCTCTCTCTCTGTCTCACACACACACACACACATACACACACACACACACACATGCGTGCAGAGAGAGAGGCACAAACACACACACACAAACACAGAGAGAGAGAGAGGGGGGCACACAAACACACGCACAGAGACACACAAACACACACACACAGATGATAATTAACTGTTTGAAATTGTGATCTATCTCCAAATTACATATACACGTATTGACTTTGATTCATGTTTTATGCTAAATCAATACTGAAAAGTTAATTTCTGGATAATATCATTCAGTGTGTTTGATTCAACTCCGGCTACTACCGTCATCATGTTTTATTTGTTTTGTTTTTTAGTTTAATGTTATCATTTCTTTCTTTTACACCCTGTATGAACCTTCTCACAATATCCCGCACACCGATCCACCCACCACCACCCAGGCTTTTCAGTGTGTTTTCAACGTCCTAACCCAAGAGGGATGGGGTGAAATTATGCACGAGGCGATGGTCGTTGTGGACGAGTCACTAGTACCATTCGTAGCTATATTCTTTGTTGTCATTCACATGTGTATGTTTGGGGTAAGTGTCTTTGATGATGGCATACCTGTACGGCTCGAATGACTACCTTACTAACACACTCATTGGTCGATGGTGTCTAACTTGGTAGCTTGTGGTGATGATGTATCTTACTGTGATGTGTGGTAACCTCAGTACACGTTTATTCATTATCGACATGTATTGCTCCTTCCTTATAATGCAGCATCTCATAGATACAGCTCATAATCCATCTGTTTAGAGTAATAAAGATCTAACAACACATCAAAAAGTATTGCATTTTTGAGGTTTGCACCTTTGAAGCCATTCTCTTTGGTTCACAAAAGCATGAATATCAATTGAGGATCAGCAAATCAATTGATGTAGTTATAGATGGACTGAAGTATGCCATAATCTAATATTAGATTAGTGTAGTGCTATGATTGTTTTTATTAATAAACCAATCAAATAACATATGAACTGAATTTTTGGCCAATCACAAGAGAGTGAAATCACGGGGATATAATAATAGTGTCTTATAGCTAGATATTTGGGTTTAGTGAAAACAATTTAACAGAGAACTTGAAATATATATATATATATATATGCTGGCAGTGTATAAATGAGGGAGCAGTTTATATATATATGCGATTTGTGTTAAGTAATCAAAAGCATTTATGAATGGTTTTGTACATTAATTAAGGGCGTTGGCTCCTAAAAGTAGTATTTTGGTTGTACGTCATGGTGTTTTATTTCATTTTGGAATTTTTTATTACCCATTTGGTTATTATATTTGGTGCTGGGGACTCTAGTCTCACAGAATTCAGAGAAATTCTTCATCGTTGAATATTGTATTCTGGTCACCATTATGTATCACTCTACTGTACTGTTATATTTTGTATAACCGGTGCATTCACTGTTAGCCTGTAAATATGTATGTGTGTGTATCTATATATCATATATATATATATATATATATATATATATATATATACATGCATGCATCTGTTCCTTTAACCGTGCATATATGCATGCAGACACACACACATATCACTCTTTTGCACATAGTACATCGCATGTGGCTGATGCATTTTCTACTAAAAGGCTGTTCCACAATTAATATAAATATCTGCAGAAATCGTGCTATAATCTCTCTCACTTCCTCTCTCACTCCCTGCTTTCTTCACTTCTCACCTCTGGTTACCAGGCCACGATGTCAATGTTCCAAATATTGACCCAGAAAGGTTGGAATGAGGTCATGCACCTGACCATGTGGGAAACTGGCGAGAATGTTGCTCCACTTGTTGCAATATATTTCATATTTTATCACCTCTTTGTCACACTGGTAAGTCTCTCGTTAATCGTTGCTGGAAAAGCATGATGTCGTTTTTGAAGTACTTCAGTTAAGAATTCTCTGGCTTTCTCTGACTTTGAGTTGTTTGCAGATGTTCCTCAGTTGGTGTTCCGTCTATGCCTTCAGTATTCTTTCATGTGCGCAAACATTTATGCCTAGCTGTACATCTCTTTTGTACACACACAAACACACGCATACACAGAATGTGTGACTATTACGTTAATATTTATGACTATATTTTGGTTTTGTATCAGTTATATTAGTATTAGTTTTAGAACACGTAACATTGACTTAACTACACAACTAATACACTAATCTACATTTATTAACTATTTTCTTAATTTTTATTACTGACACTAACTGTCATTTATCATCTCAGTCTTTATATTAACAGATATCAGTTCTAACTTATATCATAAATAGAATTTTTATAGTAAATTTGTAATTATATTTCACCGAAGTTTGTTTTTCATGAAGTTTATCATATTCTCACAAGTGTTTATATATATATATATATATATATATATATATATATATATTTATTTCATATATTGTTAAATAAATTATTCTTAACACGGAGATCCTGAGTATTATTAACTGTGATAACTGATCTTATACAGATTGTAGTCAGCTTGTTTGTTGCTGTCATTCTGGATAACTTGGAGTTAGATGAGGATATAAAGAAACTTAAACAGGTATAGTGGGATATTGTGGTTTATTTTGTAGCTATTACAGTATATGGATAGACTGTAATAAATACTGTACAGTGAGTGTATTCTGTAGAAATTATGTATGTATGTATGTTTGTGTGTTTGTATATTATTATTATTATTATCACACACACCTACACACACACACACACACACACACACACACACACATACTCATACACATAGACACACACACATACACACACATGCACACACACATCACTCCTCTGGAATTGTTTGACATTGTGGATTGGTTTGTAGCCCAAGGCCACTCAAAATGTCTTTCCTTTATAATGTCATCTCTACCTAAATAGAGAAAAAGAATATGTTTAATGATATTTAAAATGATCAGACAGAACCTGTTTATCAAGGTTTGGTATCGTCCAGTAGCTCAGTGGTTACAGCACTGCACTGTAAATCTCCAGACTGTGGGTTTGAATCTCGTTCATACCTTTGTGGGATGTGTCCCAACAGACTTTTACCGTAGTCTTATCTGGCAGGCGTGACACCAAAGTTAAACAAACCAATCAATCAATTCGTATCAAGGTTTGTTTACACGTGAAAAAGATTTGACTGAAATGTGCTTTGAATATGACAACAGTCACTAAAAATAATGAGAGTAGATATATATGAGTGTTGAGATATATTTTATTTCATACTTACTGCTTAATGTGTACTATGTGATTTCCATAGACATGGAATATGTGAATTTAAAGTGTTTTAATATATTATGCTGGTAAATGGTGAAGTACACATGAACACATTTATGAAGAAGTTCTTGTATCGATGTCGGTACAGTACTCGCAATCGCTGATGAAAAACACAGCTGCAAATCTAATTATTTAATTTGAGAAACTTTCAATCTTAGAGAAGGGTGTGTTTTTCAATCAATAATGTACTTATATTGGATAATAGGTAACTAGTCCTTTAATTCTGTGATGGTTATCCTGCGATTTAATGTGGTGGGTTTTGTTTCTTTTGCAGCTAAAAATCCGAGAGCAAGTAACAGAAACACAAAGAAACCTTCCACTTAGACTGAGAATATTTGAAAAGTTTCCGTAAGTGATGATTTGAAATAGAAGCTGGTTTGTTTTCTTCATTCATAATGATAACACAAGTTTAGAGTATAGTCTAACATCAGATAATATGGCTGTTTGGGGGCATGTTGTCTCATTTAATTCAAAATATTGTCCCGTTTTCATGTCATCATAAATATTCTGTATATATAACATTTTTCTGGTATATGGCACGTTATTTTATTGTGATATTTATTTCTTGTATTATTGGCTTCTTGATATTATTTTTAACCGAAATAGGCTGATCGGTATTTTTTGTCTTTGATATATAATTCCAGTGATCGACCCCAGATGGTCCATCTTCATAGAATCCCATCAGAGTTTATGACGGCACGTATGCGTGAAAGCTTTCTGCGACAGTTCGTCGAACAGACTGCAGATGGCAGCCGTGACTCTCGCAACAAGAATCGCAATGACCTAAAGGTAATTAGACCGGCCTCCGGTTTTCTTGTTAAATTTATGATCATTCTGATTGGACGTACAGTGAAAAGATATTATAACGTGATGTTTTGAAACTGAAAAGTACAAAGTAGAACAGATAATGAATGGAAAATATTTATTATCATGTACCTATTATTAATTATGATATGTAGATCCATTATATATCTATCAATTAGAGAAAACATCATACCAGTTCTTACTGAAGTTGAGAGTGTTGACACTAGAGTTTATGTCCTGATTTTTACATCTTATAGCAATACGTTTACGTAGTTTCAACATATAAGTTGATATTAATAGTTTATTAACAAGAATGGTAATATGGTTTCCAATAGAAGGACAGTATCTAACAGCAGATTTGATTGTCTCACATGGTGATTATACGATGTCAGTTGTCAGTTTAATTGTTATTGTCATTAAGGGAAGTGCACCTTCTTCATTAATGAAAATGAGTTAATGTGCAGAAATATTGGTCCACTGTGAAAGTTTACTAATAAAGTATCCAGTAATATCTTCAACAATAGATTCACTGAAGTAACAAATGTGGCTGTTTTTCTGTGGAATATAAACATGCAGATGTACTTTTAACTGACTGACCTTTAAATCTCTTAGCAATTATAAATAAAGTTTGAAATTATTAGACATGAACGTAACGCTGCACATTCTCACACCGAAACAAATTACACCATATTGATAATTACGGCACAAACTCTTCTCACGACTTTCTGATTTAAGAGTATACCCATAATAAAGATTGTTATATAAATGGTCAGTTATATTTTACTGTTAACAAATATAACACTAAAAACAGCCTTCATTTAACCTTCTGCGTTTAATGACCATTAAGAATGGTCTCTCACGACATCTTGTGGGTTTGAATCTGACCCATACCCATTTTTGCGGGATTCGTTTTTCTCTGCCCTATTTCCCAGTTGCGAACAGCACTTGAGACTGAAGAACTCAATTTAACTCTTATGGCAGCTTTGACTGTAATTTCTGGTCGCTGTTTCTATTTTTAATCTGATCATAAATATTTTGTTACCATCGGAATTAGTTGTATTTTTCTCGTATTAGGTAACTGATCAGTTAAAATTGTCGCTTATGACATCGTCGATGAAGAGGACCCAGTTCCAAGTGATACAGAAGAAGGCTGGCATTGCAGGCATATTACAGTTAGTTAACGTTGTGTGATGTATTAGAATTTTTCTGTCCCACAAACTTTTGTTCTGAATTAAATCGAATTAAAAATGTCATTCCTTAAAACTTGTTGCTAACTGGTTTTTTCTTCAGTTTATTATTATTATTATTAATTATTTAATTAGATCACTAATAGTTCTTTACCTCCAGATGGTTCCAGTTTAATAATTTCTGGAGAAGTTTATAAACCTTATTCTTGGAATGATTTTAAAATATTCCAAACATTTATCCAAACAAACAAACAAAAAGTGTTTACATATTTTCAGACACAGAATACCAAAACCTAAAAGTTTGATTAGTTATGTAATTCAGATGCTTCCTATTAAAGAAATTATTTCAACATTCTTTTAAGATACTAAAACGTGTACAATTTATTCAGGGAGTGTAATCGTCAGCGAGTTATCAGTGAGGATGGCATACAGATTCTGACTCCAGGAAGCAAGTCCTTGCTCTCAAAACAGCATCAAATCAGGATGGACAGAAGGTATGAACAAGTGGCTCACCTGTCCAACGCGACATGTGACTGGTTTATAATGTAGTCGACAAAGAGACATTCATTTTTTATTTCTTAGGATGAAGTGTATAGGATTGTCTTCATGACAGGATTTTTCAAAATTGTTATCTTCTTTAACTTTGATCATTTTCTTCATTCTTCTGTAGATTGATCAATGTGATATCCAGTAGTGAGAACAAAATTATAAATTTCATTTTGGTTACAAAGAAATAACCTGTAAATGAAGGCAGTCGAGATAGGTTTTTTGGGGGGTGGGTGGTGTGAAATATCCTTATATTTCATGATATGTGACCATTTGATACTGTCAGAGATAAATAGTTGGTCATGTCTTATTTTGTCTGCATGTAAAAATGCTTTCATTACATATTATTACCAGGGGATACCCAGAGGCACAGTGGCTAGAGCATTGCAGTGCAAAGCTCAAGTCGCGAGTTCAGATCTGTCACATACCTGTATTTATGGGATGTTTCCCTAACCAATTGTCTCTCAGCCATGTCCCAGTTGTGACCAGTGCCAGTGCTAAAGAAACCAGTAAATTAACCAAAAATAATTATTAATAAGGATTATGGTTTCATTGTTGTAAATATTATTGTTCTGTTGGAAGTTAACTGATGGATGGTTAGTATTTTAACCCGTTATTCTACATTTTTATTTAAATGTTTGTGTTTTATCTAGTCGTAGTATGCGCAGTCGTCCCGGAAGTCTGAAAGGAAAGAATCACTATACAACATTAAAGGAGAATGGAGATCTTGGTACAGGATTGGCATCTACAAAATGTACAGATGATTTTGATATTAAAACGCTTCAACAGAAAAAACATGAAGCTGAAATTAGAAGGTTAGTGTTTTGTTGGGTTTGGGGGGAGGGGGTGGGGTGGGATTTCTCTCATCAGTTTAATATGTTAAATATTATGATAATTGTCATGTTTAACCTCACAATACACTGAGTGGTCTATTGTTATTGATAGGTAGAGTAAACAGTTCCTTTGTGTTTGTCCTTGTTTTCCCCTCTCTCTCTCATGTGTATGTGCATGTGTGCATGCGTGCATGGGTATGAAACTACCAAAATATTAACACACTGGATCTATGATTTTGTCTGTATAAACTCTCGCTCAAGTCTCTTTTCGTAACAAAAATTGTTCAGTGGAAACATGGTAATAGTCTAGTACAGAAAAAGGTCTTTATAACAGATTTTGTTACCATATTAATATTATATACAACACAATAGGGATTGAACAGCAAATACCTTAAAATAACAGTGAGATATCATCAGTGCTAACAGATGTACAATGACAATCAGGACCAAATAGTATCACATAAGATTTCTAGTTTATGAAGATATTCCCTTTTATTAAATAATAAAGCTAATTATGGGTTGATAAATAAAGCAGTGTACTGACATCAATTGTTTACATCCTCAGAAACAACCCAAATTTCAATACCATCAACGTCAGTGGCAACCCAGCTTCTTTTAATTAATTAATTACTGTCATGTTAATGAGTGCACTAAATAGTTTAGACAGTTGTGATTTGTTTGGTGTTCTAATAATTATCCATTATCATAGCTCAGAGTCTATACGTTTAGTCAGTTCATGAAGTTCATTGGTTCCTGGCATACACTATAATTTATTTAGTGATGTAGCAAGGAACTAAAGAACCCAGAGTGGTGTAGGAAGGAACTAAAAAATCCCGAGAACTTCGAGGCATTTTCATGATAAAATAATATTTTCAGGTCTGAATGGTTCATGCACTTTCTCAGTTAAGGAAAATTATGAACGATTTAAAATAAATATGCTCATTGATGTACAGCATGCAGATGTGAAAAGGTGTTAATCAAGAGTGGTTAATGCTGATCCGTAAACCTAACATGGTAATGACATTGTATGTTTTGGTGTTATGATATGATGATGCAATGGTTTAGCTATATATCAATTGTCATTTCTTTGATCCCATCTGTCATCTTTTACCTGTAATCATTTTAAAATCCGATTTATTAGATTATTTATATGAGCCTGAGGTAGTTGAAGTTAGTTTCTGGTATTTTGGCACACTTTTATTTTACTGAAAGTGTATTTGCTAACATATGGTAAGATACCTTATTATTTGCTCGAATGGCATAATACTAAATACATGTATGTTATACACCAGTAATGCTATAAAAGTTGGTCAGAATAACGTCAATAAACATGTTTTTTACAGGAATCAACAAGAGGAAGAATTACGCGAGAATCATCCCTATTTTGACACACCACTTTTTGCCATTGGTCGTGAGAGTAACCTCCGTAAGATCTGCAAGATTGTAGTCAATGCACAGTACAAGTACTTGAAACGTGACCCAGTCAGTGGGCAGGAGATCAAGAGTAAATACAAGCAAATACAGTAAGTTTGTTGTGTTGTGTTTAATCCACATCTCTCCTCGCATAAAATAACTTTATAGCTCTGACCATCTAGTTTTTGCCGTGTTGCTGTTCACAGAGTTTATCTCCATTCGTCAACGGTGTCAATTGATTTTGTTTACAAATTACTGCACTCAGCAGATAAATCCATAGAAGCCAATAATGTGGAAGAAATACATAGAAAAGCAGGTACATCTACTTTATTTACACTCCTCGTTTTCTTGGCACAAAATAATGGTCGCCGTCATAACACATTAGGTAGTGTGCTGTTTGGCAGACCTCCAGCTCTGGGTCCGAATCCCAGTGTTATCTGTGTCTGTTGAATGCTTCATCTGGTTGTCACGGTGTTATAAGGAGTCACCTCTTGGCCACATGTGATGAGCCCAAACTAAAAATGTGCTTATTCACTGACTCTCTCACTCACTCACTCACTCACTGACCCACCCATTCACTCAGGTTAATCTGTTTATCAATCTATTATCTTAATATTATTACACCTTTACTGTTCTTGGCACCTTCTGTCCATCATATTATTTTCAGTAGGAGATTCATATCTGATAGAAAGTCATCTCTTTCTTTAATAATGAAAAAGTATAGACAAATATATAAATAGTACTGTCAACAATATGACGTCAGAGAGGATGGTTTTCTTGGAACTAATGGAGATTGGTGCATCTATTTTGAGGTATCCATCAGTAAATATTGCAAAGAGTTGTAAATTAGTTGGTGATGATTTGGGACATTATTAGACACACACGCACACACACATAGACACACACACTGTTAGACATGTACATTTAGCTGCTGGTATAGTGTTTTGTTTGTATCTGCCACTCTTGGTCTGAATTGGAACAGATGTTTGTCAGATTAGAGCTACAGATGTTAGCATTTTTCTTAAATTAAAAGAATTATATGAGGGAAAAGAGGATTTTTTTATAAGCAGCTGGGGCACAAATACTGATGCATTTGGATTACTGTTTAATTTCTTGTATACAACTTTTTCCTTCTCACACTTCCACTATTTTCTAGATAATCTGCGTAATTTCCCACGTAGTCACTTTGACATTATATTACTATTCAAGGTATTTTATATTCGATCACATGATAGACACATAAATAATATACTCTCATTGTTTCTACACACTAACAGAAAGTTAGTAAGTCTCGTCACATACCTTGACTGGGTGATGATTATTGTCACAACATTATCCTGCGTCTCGATGATGTTTGAAACTCCACAGAGACGAGTGATGAACACACCTGAACTTAAGGTAAATAGGACGACAGTTAATATGATTATGTGCTAAAGAGTTTTCTGACTGATGGTCTTTTAAATATTTTGTGTAATTTCAATGTTTTTAACAACTACAGGTTGTCTTCAGACGTTAATTATAAAGATAAGTTACTTCAGAATTGTATCTGCTGATAACTTGTTTGTTTCAGATTGCTGAGTACGCTTTTGTGATATTCATGAGTATTGAGATGATGTTAAAGATTTCGGCCAATGGTCTGTTCTTCACTCCACAAGCGATGGTTAGGGATTTTGCTGGCATTCTGGATCTTTTCATTTATGCTGTAAGTGTTCTGTGTTAAATGTAGCTATTGGTGATAAAGTGTCTACAGGTTTCAAGATAATGCTATAAATATTTTGACTAATAGTGTATATGAGATAATCTGAGCTGTATGTGGTTAGAGGAGGGGGATCTTTTATAAATATTAGTTATAATCTCCTGATGTGAATCCATTATTTCTATCAGTGGTGAACTACTTAATGAAATCAGCATACCGTAGGTTCTGGACATTAAGCCCACCACGCCATTAAGCCCACCTTCGCCATTAAGCCCACCCGGACATTAAGCCGAGGTAGTTTTAGGACTAAAATATCACGATTTACGGTAGTACCGTCCATTAAGCCAACCTAAAAATATTTAACTTTTCCCTGCAGTATTTTTAGATGATATCAAATGTTTTGAACACCTGAAATAACAAAGAAACATCATTGAACATCACGCTTGTGCCATGAACCAGAAAGCAAATCATGGGAACAATGTTTAAAAGACTATGATTGCATCGTGAAATGATGATAAAAATATTGAAATCATTTTTTTTATAACTTTTTGGTTTTCAACAATCCTATATTATTACGACAATGATAAACATGATTTTCTACGAAACCCAGATGTCTTTGCTGCCAAACGAATTTGATATGACACCCTTAGGTACGGATGTCATAGGTATGAGTTGTCTTGTTACTGATGCTGCCTTCAAATTGAAAGTCATGAAATGCGCTACTGAGTCCAACAACATTAATCAAAAATCAGATAATTCTACATATAACTACTGATTTTCGTTATAAAGCCATGAATCATTATCATCAACTTATTTCACTTCTATTTTCACTCCATCACTGCATGAGTTTAGATCAAAATGACAGTTAATGTCCGTTAGTATATAGATCTTGAGTCTAGACGGCTGCTACATTTCTTCTCCCGATTACTGAATTTCTTGACGCTGAAATAGCACCGACCTAAAAAATAAGTATTGACTGAAAGTATCAGCTTAATGGCCGGGGACCTACGATATTCATATCTCTTGATATACTGTGATATGGTTTGTTTTAAGAAATTAGTATTAATAGTAATGGTAGTAGTGTAGTGTTAGCCAGACAACCATCCAGATAGATGGCCACACAATAATGTGGACAGCCAGAATGTGCACTTAATGGTCATGTTATGTTTATAAAAAAAATTGCTTTTTTTACTCAATTGCCTCCATACCCTCGGGTGGTATTTATCTCTCCCTCACACTGACATTCTCAAATGTGGACTCCCTAGTAGTAGTAGTAGTAGTAGTAATAGTAGTAGTAATAGTAGTAGTAGAAGTGATAATATGTAATAATGTCTGTTTAGTGGTAATTAGGAAACCATATAATATTGATATAACAGATCACATATCAGTATAAATACATGATAGAACACTTCTAAATACATTAAATAATTCTTTTTTTAGAAATAACAAGGAAAAACATGTAGTTCATTTTCTTGCATTAGCTCCTAGTTTCAACCTCTATTTTACCTAATATATCTTGCAATTATCATAGTAAACACTGATATTATTATTATTATTTGACACCTATTTGGTTACTTATATTATCAATAGTTCTTCTATTAATAATATTATTGTCATTTTCTGGTTTTCTATCCCACAGATCAGTGTCATATTTCTCTGTTGGCTGCCAGAGAATGTTAGACCAAATTCTGGTGCCCAGGTTTTGATGTTACTGAGATGTGTACGTCCACTGAGAATATTTGTTCTTGTGCCACACATGAGGAGGGTTGTCTATGAGCTGTGTAGAGGATTTAAGGAAATCTTATTGGTCAGTAGATGGACAGACGGTACAGATAAATCCACCTGACAAACAGTCAAACGGATATGAGCACTCACTCACACACAGATGTACATGCACACACACACACACATACATACACACACACATACACACAATACATGTACTCACACACAGATACACACACACATGCATACACAAACCCACACACACTTGCACACACACACACACACATGCACACATATGCACTTTGTGAATTTAAAATGACTATTTGCTCTATATTCATCCACAATTCAATTAGATTTGTGATTGGAAGAAATCAAAGAGTAAATTAATTAAAATAATCTGACAAAACAATACATTTATGTAATTAACACACATTATTTTGACATTGATTGTCATGCTTTTACATGAGACTAAGTGTATCACTGCCAAATTGCTGTGTGTGTATATGCATGCACGTGTGTGTTGTGTGTGTGTGTAGAATAATTTGCCATTTATTGTATGCTCTGTTGTATGATGTATTTACATCAATTGTAATTTATTGTGCCAGTTTGTATCTACGCATTGAATTTGTGGTCACGCAGATTAATTCATAATCACACTGACTTCTTATTAAGCATGTGATTTAATTAATTTGAAGAAATAGTTTATGATAAATACGCCTTTAGATGTATTGTTGGCTTTCCTGAATGGCTTCACTAAAGTTATTGGGACTGTTTGTCTGGATATAGAATGTTTTCTATAAAAACAGCCGAATCTGTTAAACACAATTCAAATTTAAAAACGAGCACAGTTATGACACAATACAAACTGACAGATCTGCGACCAGCCAACTGAAGTACTTAAGGGATAGCATAAGAAACCTTAGAACAAAAATATTAATAATTACATCAGTTATTACGTTTTGGTCATTTTTCAAAACATAGAACATATTTTAATGATTACTTTTCAAGGAACAGATCTTGGGGAAAAATGAAGAGAGGATGAAAATACAGAGTAAATATGGTATGACATATTACAAATATTTTTATTGTGTTTACTTATCAGTTAATATTCCTATTTCAGGTATCCGTTCTGTTGATTGTGTTAATATTTGTGTTTGCAAGTTATGGAGTACAGCTGTTTGGCGGTAAACTCGCTAGATGTAATGACAGAACTATCACAACACGGGTATGTAGATAATTATCACTAACAGACAGACATTGAGATACACTAGAGATATAGAGATGTGTTGACATCCAGACAGAATGACAGACAATCAAATAGACAGTTATAAGTTGAAGTGTGAAAGCAAAAACATAAGGCACACAGATATGGTAACCTGGTATTAATCATGTGTGATTTATCTTGTATTGTAGGAGAACTGTACCGGAATATTTAAACGTGCAGTATTTGTCACAAAACTTAAAATTGGACCAGACGTTAATGAGGAAGAGTACCCTAAGATGTATGTCCCTAGAGTGTGGTAAGTAGAGATTTCCTCTGTAGGCAAAGACTGTTGATAGGAACATCCGAACTCTGATGAAAGTTTTATATCATTTGCTTAACATGTGGATGTCTCACTGTGTGTGTGATTATTTTCTGCTCTTTAATATATATAATTTCCTTGACCATTATCACACTTGGGCTACATGACAATCAGTATTTATTGTACAACATCATTTTTATTTTAACCAATATTGCCCATATTGAGGCGAAGAGTTCATGACCCCTGATCATGTCACTGTGTTATTACAGGGCCAATCCTCGTAATTTTAACTTTGACAATCTTGGTAATGCAATGCTGGCATTGTTTGAGGTGCTCTCACTGGAAGGTTGGCTGGAAGTAAGAGATGTCATCATAGAGAGGGTTGGACCAGTAAGTACAACCAGACAGACAGACAGACCAGCCAACAGACAGACAGATGGATGGATGGACGGACGGACGGACAGACAGACATCTATGCACAGATACTTACATACATACATACCTGTACATACACATTACATACATGCATATATGCATACATTCATGGAAGTGCATGCATGCACACACATACACACAGATAAACATACATACAAAAAGTACCATACATAATGTGATGTGATTGACTTTCAGAGTCATGCCATCTTCATCCATTTGTTTGTATTTATTGGTTGTATGATTGGATTGACATTGTTTGTGGGTGTTGTCATAGCTAACTATATGGAAAATAAGGTAATATATCTCTTGTTTATTGATAGGCATGATAAGTGTGTGTCTGTGTGTGTCTGTGTGTGTGGAAAGGTGTTAGCGCAGATTGTTTTGTGATATTTATAAATCACACTGAATTGTGGTCAAATGATCATTACCTCAGTAAAAACAAGATTATATATCAGTACATATAACAGACTTTTTGTCTGATTCTATTACCCCTCATAAATATAACAATACTAAAAGCAGACACTGAACTCTGCCCAAATAACGCGACTAGTTTATGTTGTTAAGATATTTTTCAAGTAAATTTGTCCATGTTATTCTCTTTATTATTTGCTGCTGTATATGACTGCTCCATTACAACACTTCAGGGTACAGCATTGTTGACCGTTGACCAGAAGAGATGGCAGGATCTGATGGGAAGGATCAAGTTGGCACAGCCATTACACATACCACCCAGACCAGGTAGATAATGAGAGATGTTTAACAACTGATACTATACTGGCTGGGCTATATGTGGTAGAGTTGATTGAATGTGGTGAACGATATAAAGTCTTGTTACAAATGATTGCTTCTGGTTTAATAAATACTTACTGCAGTGTAGCTGTACCCTGATACAGATTAGTACTTGCATCTTGTTATGACTGATCATTAGGTTCAAAATGAGGTTATATGTTGACAAGCCATACTCTCGACTAACACTGTTAGTTGCTTCTTCTAGCCATGTATGTGATGTATTTGTGTATAGATGTATTTGTTAGCAGAAGTATCTGGTGGGGTTAATGATGAAAATATATTTAAAATTTTGAAGTATGTTTCATTGTGAAAATATTTCTATTGAGAAACTGTCTTTTAATCTTATTATAATATAAATCATAATTGTGCATTAAAATACCCCAGAAAGGTAGACAGTACTAGTTTGGATTAATTACAATGATGGAGCTGTGTCTTACTGATTGCTGACACCTTTTATGCTCATTCATTTAAATTTTAGAACTATATCCGGAGAAATATTCAAATATTTGGAAGCGCGTACATCCTCAGATTATAGAAATAGATCAATATGTAATTTATCTAGTGACAAAACATTGTACAAATATTTAGTTTTTACTATAAGTATTATACACAGTTCATTGTGAATGGGGATGTTTTACTGTTAGCTTATTTCATTATTATATGGCTGTCTTTTCATGCAGTGATGTTAATGTAGAAAAAAAATGGAAAATGTGATATATTTTGTATGAGTCTCTTGATATAAAGAATCACACTGTAGAGTGTTCAGTATGTTGTACATACTGTGATAGATGTGATAGATAAGTGAATTATTATTGATGTGATTATAGTAGATAGCGAGGGTTAAATGGGGTAGATTATATAATGATATATATTGTAGACAGGTATTTGGTAGAGTTATTGTAGATGGAAGAAGTTATGAGTTATTTTGTGTTGAGTAGATAATGCTAGTTGAGTGTACTTTTAGAGTCAACATATAATTTTAAAATGAGAATTATGAATTGAATAAATTATTTTAAAGAATGAGATGCTACATTTATCTCTTTGGTTATATTTTATGTCTGATTCATGTCTTAATATGATTTATTACATGGCAGATGTAGGGTTATTACCTCATATTTATGAGTAATCAGTAATCAATGCTTACTCATAATAAAAATTAAAATTATTGTGTTTACTTAAACCCTTA
The DNA here is from genome assembly GCA_025642065.1 of Paralvinella palmiformis. Lineage (NCBI taxonomy): Eukaryota > Metazoa > Annelida > Polychaeta > Terebellida > Alvinellidae > Paralvinella > Paralvinella palmiformis. The sequence goes on along the minus strand of JAODUP010000256.1, from coordinate 436,233 downwards.
CTTATACACAGACTCAAACAGATTTATAATACAAAGATTTATATTTGTGCACATGCCAGTTCAAGGTATTCTAGTTGGATACCTGAGACTCTGTAGTGAACTCCCCCCTCCATATCTGATATCCAGACACTTTTTTTATTTATTTTCAGATGGAAATGGCTGTAGAGCCTTCATGTATGATATTACACAGAACATCATATTTAAACGTGGCGTGGCATTTCTGGTTCTCGCAAACTGCAGCCTATTGGCTGTTCCAGTAAGTATACTCAACCTGACGTCTTTGCATATAATCTGCTCACCTTTCCTCTAAATTTACATTCATCCTATTTTTTTAATTGTTATTTATTAACAATGTAATCATCCTGTAATTTTGTAGTGGTTGAGCTCCAAGTCATATACCTTTGCTTTGGCTACACTGTCAGCGATTTTCACGCTGCTTTTCTTGGTTGAGGTAAGGGAGATATTACATTCAGTTGATCGTGTATGTCAAAATGTTTATATAAATATCACATGGATGAGATAATTGATTAATTATGACTGGAGTTTTAAATGCATCCTCACATCAATGCTCTTCTTTGTAGTTTGTACACTTTTAACAATATCATCTTTTAAAGTGTATTTGAATAGAAGTTCGGCACTTCCAAATATTGGTTTAAATTTATTACCATTTCATGCATCATTATTTCTTCAGGTTATCATGAAAATGATTGCCCTGACCCCTGCTGGCTACTGGCAGAGTCGACGGAATCGTTTTGACATGTTTGTGACATTTCTTGGAGTGATCTGGATCTTCTTACACTTCTCTCTATTAGGGGTAAGATAAGACTACCATGTACACCCTCCTCCCCCCAACATAAACGAACGGACAAAAGTACAAGAAATACCTACCTATCCAGTATAAAAGGACAGTTACTCATCTCAGTATGAAAATTGCTGCTTTGTATTAACTCCCTTGATGAGTTGGTTTTATTAACAACTCATGATTCTCTGTGCCAGTGCCTTATTACACACCATTAAAGCACATATCCACACATACCTATACATACATATGTATTTGCATGTGTACACGTAGAGAGAGGGGGGGGGGGGAGTATGCACAAACACACACTAATATAACTACTTGTATATTATTTGAGTGTGTGTATGTGTGCGTGTGCATGGTAGTGGTGAAGGAAAAAGGACTGGCATAATAAATGATAAAGTACAGTAAAAGTTGGTTATAAATAACTAGGATATACTGAAATGATATCTTAACTGGAAGTGGTTTGCTGGTCTGGCCAAGCATCCATTCACTTCCATAGTAAAGAAACTGGGATATAATAAAATTTACACAACGAAAACTTGCTTAAAGCAAAGTGATTTTTCGGTTTTAGCAGCATTAAATCAATATAAATTGTGCTGAATATATCGAAATACGATGTTTGAAATTTTAATTGTCAGTCAGTCCAACGACCGTTGTGATCATTGCAATCGTAAATGCAACCACCAGTATGATACATGTCACTTCAAAGGGTCTTGTGGCTTATGATAAACTGCAAACTCTGGATTGGTTCACCAACCCGTTTAAATAGAGACAATTTTCTATCAGTAATCAAATATCGCAATTGCTAGCAAATGTAAACTAGTATCACTTGACACAAAGTTGCAAGCTCTTGATGAAGTTGACAAAAAACTGAAAGCTAAGACTCAAATTGCTAAAGAATATGGTGTTCCGTAAAGCACACTGTCAATGTGATTGAAGAACAAGGATGCCTTGAAAAAAGCTCACAGACATTTCGCGCCACCCTGGAGGCCAAAAACAGGGATGCTGAGGCTTCATTGCTTTGAATCAGTGTCTTATAACAGACTTTTTTCATGTAAAATCATTAAGGAGAATTTGGAAATAAAAGATAAAATTAATTCTTTGTTTTCATCATCCAATCAGAGACTAGTATCATTTGCTGTGTCTTAATAAAACTGGGTTATTTTCATCAGTTATCACTCAGGAGTTGGTAATTAATTTGAAAACTGGGATAAAACAAAGTACCATTATAACAAAATGGAGTTGCAGTCCCCTTGAATTTCGTTATAACCAATTTTTACTGTAGTAAATTGATTTATTTTTATAACAGACATAACTGTCCAGAGGTCATTTTTATATTTATGCATGTACGCATGCACACACACACACACACACACACACATATATATAATGTTTTAAAACTTTTACAGAATGACATGAGCAACCCACTGGGATATACAATCATTGTACTTAGGTTCTTCACCATCACTGGTAAACATGTAAGTATGTTTTTAATAAACCCCCCCAAAATAGTTTAAAACAAGTAATTAAAAACTACTACTAATTCAGTCATCCAGTACTGCATTATGTACAATCCAGCTGTTTATTAAGACATCAGGATGATTGGATCATCCAGTATTACATTGTGTACATGTAATTGTTACTATTTGTTTAATAGTGTATGTATTGATTGATTAATTAAAGTTAGAGTTATTTCGGGACCAACTTGGGTAGCTGATAAAAACACATTCTTTTGACCAAAACAATTTTTATTTGAAGGCGACTCTGAAGATGCTGATGCTGACAGTTCTGGTTTCCATGGCGAAGAGCTTCTTCATTATCATGGGCATGTTTCTCTTGATCTTGTTCTATGCCTTTGCCGGTGTCATAATGTTTGGATGTGTGAAGTATGGTGAAGATCTTGGCAGGTAGGATACACTGATGGTGTTCGTGTTTTGTGATTGAGTATGATAGAACTGTTTTTTTTTATCTACTTCTGACAACGTTGCCTGGATATGGCACATATTTGGCACATATTTGGTAATAAATATGTTATCATATTGATATAAGAAGTATAAATCATCTGGAAATTATAAACAGCGAAGCTGGTTATATGTTAATTAATGTGCCACATAGTGAGTCAACTATTTCTCCGGTTCTAAAACGATTGTTATAGTATCATGGTAGACAGGTAAAGTTAGCAGTCGGTATGGAGAGCTCCAGCTTGTTGTACTCCGGTCTTATATTTGTAATAAACATATTCTAGGTCTGCATACACTTTCTCAAATAAAATGAGGTGCAAATAACGATATATAAATATACTCATCAATGTATAATATGTATAGTTGTTATGGGTGAGAATTAGTATACGCTAAAGGTGTGATAGTTTTTTTTTGTTCAGTTTAGTTGAAGACAGACAGGAGTATTTATAAGAGTGTCATCAGTAATTTTATGTTACATTCACCTTCATTTTAAGGCATGCAAACTTCAAGACCGCTTCAAATGCTATTGTTCTGCTATTTCGTATTGTGACGGGTGAAGACTGGAATAAAATCATGCACGATTGTATGGTAAGTGGTGGTCATGTCAATCAGAGTTGGCCTCTGTATTAAGATAGCACTACAGGCAGTTGTATCGCAGACTATGTATCTAAACTTAACCTCTGAAAAGACTAAAATAGCTCTTCTCTTTTATCATGACATACATACGGTCAACATTTTGTTATACTCGTACTCATCCAGTACTGATTTTAGTTAGGCTACATAGCCTGTATCGGGTCGAGGCCTTTCTAAATTTGACTTCTCAAGGAAAAGAGCTGACATATATATGCTAGCTACTTTCAGAAATTGAGTTCCCTTTCTGGTCAGTTTTTATCTAATCATTGATACAAACTGTTGAGGAAAAATATTTGGGTCTGAAGGATTCTTTGTCTTGTTGACAATAGTGTCAACACGGTCTTTATAATTTATTGGTTGTTGTTGATGTAGTTGTTGTTTTTGTTGTTGTTACAGGTGGCGCCACCTTACTGTACACGCGGTGGTAACTTCTGGGAGACGGACTGTGGTAACGCTTCAGCTGCTCTGATGTACTTCTGCTCCTTTTATGTCATCATCACATACATTGTTCTCAATCTGCTTGTTGGTTAGTATGTGTATCTGCTCAGTTAAAGGGAGTGTTAAATGGGGATGAATATGACATTGTTTTGGACTATATGAGATAATCAAATCACACACACACACTCACACACACACACACACACACACAATGTATACATTTGTGCATTCACACTCAAATAATTAAGTTCTTACATCATACATGGTTTAATGGACAGTATAACCTTATATATATATATATATATATATATATATATATATGTATGTGTGTGTGTGTGTGCACACCTTAGTTATTTGGGCCAACAGCCCAATTACCCCTCTTTAAAGTCTGCACGTAGCATGGCTTTTAAGCAACTTGTATGCAATATATGACAGGGGGCCAAGTGATGCTTCACATATATTAGTGAAACAAGCATCTTACTAGTATTAATTATCATGTGTCCTACATCAAACAAAGAAATAATTAATTGGGGCTGATGTTTCTGTTAAATCTGAAAATGCTATACATGTGTGTACAGTGGAAATTCCACTAGTATTGATCATCCCTTAAAACAACCAAATATTAATATTTCTCCCATTCCGTATGCATTGTTTTGTTTGTATCAGTACTTACCTCAAACAAACACCCTACCTTAATCAATGAAATGGTCTTAATAAAGTGCATGTATGTGTGTGTGTATATATATATATATATGTATATATATATATATGTGTGTGTGTATTTATATATATATATATGTGTGTGTGTGTGTGTGTCTCAATTCCCATTTATCTTGCATTCTATATAATGTACCTCATTATTCATTGATACAGCCATCATTATGGAGAACTTCTCACTGTTCTACTCAAATGAAGAAGATGCACTGTTAAGTTATAACGATATCAGACAGTTTCAGAACACCTGGAATCTTGTTGATGTTAACAGAAAGGTATGTCATTATCTTTAGTTATTGATCACACATTGTTAATATATACAGCTAGATCTTTGGTTATAGGAGTTACACGTTAGGGCTACATTTTAACAGAGATTATCTTCAGGATGTTATGACTACATCTTGAACTCGTTTATCATTGGGTGTGGAGGCGTTCAGTTTGTCAATACAAATGAATAGACCTCACAATACTACACCATACCACAACACCACATCAAGCCACACACACACATGCACACATGCATGCACACACACACAGAAAGAGAGAGAGAGTGAGAGTGTGTCTCAGATAATTAATTAAGAAACATACTAATGTGGAAGGAAAAGATTACATACAGTTTGGAGACTGAAGATCACACTTCCATGTGAGATTGTCTTTGTCAGTGTATGATATACTGATAATATCAGAGTGTCATTTTGTAGGTATTAAAACAAAGAAGTCACATAATATATTACAATGGTTTAAAAATATAATATTTACATACCATAAAAGATTGGATGACAATTATTATTATTTAATATGATAATAATGATGATGATGTTAGTCATAATAATTTTATAGCTATTTGAGTGTCATCTTCCATTGTCTACAGGGCATGATTCCAGTGAGAAGAGTCAAGCTTGTGTTAAGGCTACTAAAGGGTCGTTTAGAGGTTGACCTTGAGAAGGACCGGCTCCTGTTCAAACACATGTGTTACGAGATCGAGAAGTTGAGGAATGGTGAAGAGGTCACATTCCATGATGTACTCAGGTTAGCAGTCATAATGTTATATAATAATAATATGTGATATAATATATATATATATATATATATATAGCGCCCTATTCAGCTAAAAGCTGCTCTAACGGGGCTTTACAATATTATTTAAAATTTTATTATCCCTGACAAAGGTCGGATTTTGTCGCTAAATACGACTAATAATTTTGATATTAATTATGTTAAATTCAAAAGCTTTCAAAGTACTCTAATGGAGTTAGAGTACTCTTTGTAACAATAATTGAAATTGATTGATTATTTTAGTATTACTAAATGGGGTTCTTACTAATTACTGTTATTTTAATTATAATTTAATCTGATTTGACACTGTGATGGTTTTAGAATGAAAATTAATTGTCATTTTAATCTGTCCACATTTTGATAGTATTATTATATAAATATACACCAGTACAAAGATTAAATTTCCCAGACTTGTTTTTATCTTTTGTTCAGGTTACACAATATTAATATTTGTGAAATGTCGTCAAATTTGGCCAGTTTTCTGGAAGTTTGGTATTTAATATTTTTAAATTCAGTTCATGTAAGTTAGTTAGAACCGTTATGGTTTAGCTAAGATTCCTCAAATCAGCATACATTTGAGGTTAGCTTATGCCAATAGAAATATGATATATCTTCTAGAACAGTAGTTAGGTTTGAGGTATTGCTGTTGGTGGTGAAGTTGATAGTAAGTGGTTGATCATTTATTGTATTGCCAGGATTTAGATCCCAGAATGGTGATGTTTGATAAATGTTTTTATTTTGTCATGAAATATGCTAAAAATAAATCTAAGATAGATTGACCATATCCCTCTGTCATATACAAAGAAAAGTCACATAATAGCAATAAGAACAGTTAATGAGCTAATCTTCACTGTCACATAACATATTGTCAACAGTTCAGAAAGAACCTGAGTGAATAGTTCTAACATGAACAACATTTTATTCTTTAACAGTTAAGGTTGATCCAGTTACAAATATTATTATGTGTTATTGCTATATATAGTTTTATGTAATTGTTGGATAATAACAAAATGAATATTTAAATTTTTCAGTCAATATGAGTGAATATATTTAATGAATACCTGTGATATTTCCAGATGCCTTACAATACATACTTTGTTTGTGTGTGTATGTGTGTGTCTATATATATATATATATATATATATATATATATATATATATTAGAGCTAGCAATATCTTAAATATTTATTTATGTCTAATTCACAGTATGTTAGCCTATAGATCTGTAGACATAAGGAAGTCACTTCAGCTTGAGGAGCTGCTGGCCCGCGAGGAGCTCGAATATACAATTGAGGAGGAGGTCGCCAAACAGACAATACGTAACTGGTTAGATAAATGTCTGAAGAAGATCAGAGCTGTAAGTGGTCACATTTATCGTATAATACTTTATCATATCAGGATCATGGTGCCTGATCATGTAACATAAAGATTTTTATCAGTAGACATTGTCAGTATAGTATCAGTGTAAATGTCAAGTTTTCTAGGTTATATGTTTGTTATTTATAAATATCTTTCTGATGTTTATTTTCTTGAATAGTTACATTCAATTCTTATTGTTTACTTGTATGATGTTTTGACCCATCACTACCATTGCAATCAATATGTTCTCGTTTGAGGCGTAGCATTAGGATGAGGGATGTTTCAGCTGATTAACTTATTTCCTTAGTGAGTCACCCTTCACCTGTAGCTTCCAGGTGTAGCTAGTGTTAAAGCTTAAAAAACACTTGCTCATTCAAAGACTTGTTCAGTAATTCATCTTCCGGACAGACAGACAGACAGACAGACAGACAGACAGACAGACAGACAGACAGACAGACAGACAGACAGACACACACACACACAAAGAAAATATGTAGCTTATTGACCTTATTATTTTAACTAGTAATATTATCTTAGCATTACACTTACTATTATAAACATTTGAGAATCTTGTTAGAATCTTTTCAATTTATCCTTTATGACAGCAGGTTAGTTGCTCAAAAAGTAAACTTTTCAAAGCTTTACAGCTTACAGAATTGGACACAACAAGTGATAAATCTGTACAATAAATCTCTTCCCAGATCATCACTGATATGATGAAGTTTATGTTTTTAATGTGGCTTTTGGTTTTTAATAATTGTTGCACATTTATAATCAGTACTTTTAGTGTGTTATGTCCATAGGTTTTACTTTAATTTGATATAATTGAGATTGCCACTAAAATTTCACAGCATATCTCTTATTTTAAGCACTCTTTCATAATTGCCTATGATTTGTAATGGGAAGAGAATGCTTAACTCATAAATAAACATAACCTGATTAGTACTCGTTAAATGCCTAAGCATTTGAGTAGAAATTGTATCTAATCATCATCATCATCATCATCATCACAGAGAAATGTGAAACTTGGTTTGGTATTATCATTTATCATAATACGCCTGTCTACATTATTAGTAGTACTCTATAAGGGTGTAAATAAAAAGTAACTTCATTAAGGGTAACAGGTTTTATATACGTTTGTAATGGTTCAAATTATATCTGTTTTAGGCTCTCAGATAAACTGACCCTGAAAGCTTTGTGGAGTTTTGTTGTTTAGTTAAAAAAAAATAAGCATTGATTCTTTGGTCTGGGTAGCGGAGGTTCATTTCACGTTCAGGAATTAAAATCTTTTGAGCCAGTTCACCAATTAATATATCGGCTCACAACATCTTGAATGATCAGCCACATTAAATGTCACCATCATCCCGCAAATTTAAAATGGCACTATATAAAGGGCATATCACTCTGAGCGAAGGAGATGTAATTTAAAGCTGTATTCATGTCAGTAGGTCTGTGTTTGTTTTGTCTGTGTTCGGTCTCATATATATATATATATATATATATATATATATATATAATATGTTATAGCCCGAAGTGTTATATCCCAAAGTGTTATGTGTGTTTGTCATATCTGTGTCTCATCACATCATTCCCGATGTGTACAGTTTGAGTATGTGTTATTGTGTCGTAGGCTCGTCGTAAAAGCAATTTCTGGGAGGATTTCTGGTCAGAGTACAGGGTAAGGTGCAGTCACCCGTGTCATCACCACCTGTGTTCTTCACCAACTGGCTGATGTTCTTGGGTGTCGTTTGCCCAAGAACCAATGCACCACACACGCTTCTTAACCCTATGCTGTCATAGTATGTCTATCTACACGCGCAACAGACATTTCGCTTTTCTCACCATTTGAACTCGTCAAACCCATCACGGCACACATAAAATACTTGTCGATTTATAATGAAATGAATCGCAGTCGCTGCTAGTATGTTTAAGGTGGATCTTTTCTGTTGTGGCTTTTGACAACTCAGCATTGACTGATCTATGTTGTAACAGTTCGCAGACAGTGGTGCTAAATAATGACGGTGTGTAGTAGACACACTGTTACAGTAGGCTTGATCTGAGATGGTTTTTGCTTCGTTTTATAAAGCATTAGGATAACTAGAGTGCTCAATGTGTTTTTGTTGTGTGATAACAAATGTCGGTTTTTACCAGATGATGTTATGGTTGGTTTATGTGTTAAAATGAAGCACTATTAACTCGTGAAGTTTTCTCTCGAAGCATGCTTACGTGTAAATTGAAAAGAGAAAGGGGAGATAGATAGATAGATAGATAGATAGATAGATAGATAGATAGATAGATAGATAGAGTGTGCATTTTTTATTCCACATAGTACTATGCTTTAATTTCTTAATAAGTGTGTGTATGTGTGTGAATATGTGTGTGCACATGTGCCGATCCTTGAAACACTGAGCATGTTATTACTGTGTGTGTGTGTTAGAATGTGTTGTTTAAATAAGTTCTGACCTTCATGTAGTTACTTGTAATTATTACAACTAATGGCTAATTTAAAGGAACTTTCTAATTTCATCTTTGAACTTCGTGTCAGTTTTATTCTCTGATTATAAATAGGCTGTGTTTAGTTCAAGGACAAATATTCAACTCAACTCAGTATACTAATGTCAGCTTATTTATACGACACGTATACAAACAATATTATAATGCGGATAATTAATATTTAACCACAGCAGTGTTACGTTATCACTTTTATTCGTCTCAATTTTCAGATGTGAGTGAAACTTGTTTCATCTCTGATTAATTTCTTAATTAATTAATGATGATGGAGTTTTTGATATTTATGATTTCAGAAGGAACATTCTAACATTATTACCAATCTACGAGCGACTAATGAACCTCTACTGACAGTCACAGAACACGTGCCCACCATCATGGAGGTGAAGGACGAGAGTAACGAAAATGGTGTTGATGCACATCCTAGGAAGAAAATAGAACGTAATCCTAGTGCTCCATTACCTGGGATGTTACAGGTAACATGATGTGTGTGATAGTCAGGGGTGTGTGTGTCTGTGTGTGTGTGTGTGTGTGTGTGTGGCAGATTTGATTATACACTGGAATGTTTACCAATAACAGCTTGATTTTCTTATTTAAAAAAAAAATAGATGAAAAAATTAACAAACGCACAACCCCCCCAGTTATTACCTAAAACAAGGTTTAAAAAAAATCTGTTTGCTTGAAAGTTGACTGGAATATGGTAAGGATAGTTTGTGAAGTTAAAAACATTGTTTTAATTAACATTTATTATATTCAGGTAAGTAATCTATATTTTAGTGATGATATAAAGTATTCTATCAAGTTTATGATTGTGTTTTTATTTGAACTTTAGTTCCTTAAAATAAGTGTGGTCTTAGAGGTTATGTTGTTTATCTAATGTGACCAGATCATCTCTAATGGTGGGATGCTTGTCTAGTTTTCTTTTAATACAGAATATGTATTTATGTCATATCATATTGACATATAGATAGCATTTATAATATACACCAGTGGAAGTATATCAGAATCATGGGATCTGTGTTCACTTTTATGTTTTGGTAAAATTTGGTACCAAAGTTTAATCAGTTAAGTTTTGTGAACATTTCTGCAGCTTTATCATTTAGATAACTTTGAAGATGTTGAACTACCTTTGAGATCAGTCAACAAAAGCCACACATTTGTTTGAGTTTATCTGATATATATGATGATATATCTTGGTAATTAAGCACCCCGTTTACCTGATGTTCTGGCATTTTGACGAAGTTTTCTTTTTCATGTTGGTTTTATTTTATTTATATTAATCTGTATCTATCTAGGCTCCGTCCCGGAAATATTTGGCTCCTTCTCTCAGCGATGGGGCCTCTAGACCAGAGAAAACCTCTACTGCTATTGGTCTGAAGAAACGCAATCCTAGACTACATACAAGTAAGTGTTTGTCTTTTTGTCAATTTGTGTATGGATAATTGTGTGTATGTATGTTTTAACAGTGTGATATAACTATTACTGTAAATCTGTTGTGTTGTGTGTGTGTGTGTGTGTGTGTGTGTGTGTGTGTGAACTTCGGCTCAGTTTGATTATAATTATTATCTACAGGTGCCAAAAACCTGTTGAATGTCAGCGATAAAGAAGAGACTTACACAACAAACTACGACAGAAACAAGCCGACAGCATCCTCTCTCGGCTCTAAAGGTAATGGTACAGAGATCAGAGGCTGGTGGACGGATCTTCATGGTAGTAGCTCATCGGATAGTGAGGATTAATTGTAGGTGTTCCTCAGATGGTGAGGATTAATGGTAACTGCTCTGGGTAGTGGATATTTGATGGTGACGATTAACGGTAAGAGATCCTCTGATGGTGAGGAAGTAATGGTAACTGCTCCCATCTAGTCCCAGATGCTGAGGATTTAGTGACAACAGCCATTCTGATGTGGAGGTTTAATGGTTGCTTTGTCCTCTGATTGAGAAGATTATCACTGGCATTCCTACGCTGAGGATTAAGTACTGTGTTGAGGATTAGTAACAACATTTAATTAAATGTTGAGGATATGTTGTGAGCAGCCCTCATTGTGTACATATATCTGAGCCAATAATGTGTTCTTGGTGTCTATACATAACATATGCTGGTCATAAATCTATTTATTTTCTGTATTATATATATATATATATATATATATATATATATATATATATATATATATATATATATACAATGTTTACCAGTAATATTGTTATCAGGATATGAAGACTAATATGGACGTATTATGTATGGAAACTACTTTATGCTAATAGTATGACCCAATTCTCAGAGAAAGTTTCAAACAAATAAATTACCAGATTTATAATTAGAAAAGCAGGTTGTTGCAAATCTCAAGGTCACATCAAATTGTTCTCTTAAATAAAGTTTGTCCATTTTTGTGGTTTGCGATCCTGTAACAACTGAAAACATGAAATGTTGTATTTGTCAAAATAAATTTCCTGTGTGTCCACGTGGACACACATGCACGTGGGGACACACACACACACACACACACACACACACACATATGGGCGAATACAAGTGTATATACACTGAATGTATATATTGTTACTATCAAACTGTATATTTCATAAAAGTCATATGTGCTTTTTATATTGATCGTATACGGGAGCTTGTTATAGTAACTATCAAACTGTTTATTATGTGTGTGTATTATATATATATATATATTATCTGTTTACTCTAGTCTCTAGCCAAACAATTAAGATGATTATTAATTTATTATTATATTATTAACTTGATGTTTTTTGTCAAATCTTTATTTCTAGTCATTATTTATTCTAGTTTTCCGATTGTTTTTAAAATCTTGTCAATGATCTGTTTTTCGTCGTTTTATTTAGTTATCGAATATTACCTATTTATCGTCGATGATGTATTGAATATTGTGAACTTATTTAAATCTTATGACAACCAGATATAATGATACCTTAGAGGGTGTACGTATGTGTGTGTGTGTGTGTGTGTGTGACAGATTATTTATAACCAACTGCCAATAGTATGTGTGTGTGTGTGTGTGTGTGTGTGAACCTCTTGCCAAATGTCGCCACGTACACGAATTATCTGTTAACTAATAAAATATAAATATTAATTGGTTGTTGTCTGGAAATTTGTGTTGATACTCCTATATGACTTGATCCCCTCTCTCTCTCTCTCTCCCTGTGTGTGTGTGTGTGTGTTACTATGCGATAAACCTCCAGGTTACAATTTGACTCGACACAAGATGCCTATGTTTCTGGAATGCCTCCCGGTCGAGTGCCGTTGGGCCATATGTCTTCAGTGTGACCAGCCCCGGGGCCTAAACAACCACTACCCCCCTCTCTCTATACCCGTCACAATTTTTCCGTGTCTAGTTCCCCTCCTCACTCACTCATTTCTCACACTCACCCTCCCATCTCCAGCTCCGCATCAACTTCTCGACATCTGACTAACAACGATGTCATCAGAAGTTCTCTCAAAGTAAAAGTTTCCAGTTCTCTCGAGCGACACATTGCATGTTAACTCAGCCTTTGGCGCCCTCTGTGGCCGTTAGTTTTTGTCAACATCAGTCACCTTCAACACTTCCAAGTGTTTCTTTTCGTTTCAAGTCAAATAAGCGAGCAGCAGACGAACGATGCTCGCCAAACACGCCAAGTGACAATATCGACCAAAAAAACTCGCGTCACGTCGCCCGACGAATTGAGGAAACTGAAAAAATATGTTACTAATCTGGTTTTGGGGATAATTAACGTCGAGAAAATCTCTACCCGGAGTTCTTGGTGCGTGTATCATCCTCGTGTCATTTCGGAGAAGGGCAGTGTGCGTGCGTGTGCTTGCTTGCGCGCGCGCGTGTATGTGTGACGAGGAACTCGCGCAGGTAATCGCAAATCGAGTCGTTAATACAGTATCTGGACGATTCACATGGAAACTTTTGGTAGAGTAGCAATCTGTTATACTCGGAAGCTTAACATGTAATCGCCGTCATAGGTGTGTGTGTGTGTGTGTGTGTGTTTTACTTACGGCCAAACATACATTGGCAAACACCTGCCAATTACGGTCAGCTGGCGTAAATCCGTTGCTCAGCTCAATGATTAACGAGTTTAGCGAGGAATATGACGAGCAGCCTCGTCAATCTGTCTAATACGGTCATAATCAGGGTCAAGTTATAGTACATGAAAACATGGACACGTCAAGATGTGTGCTATCTCACGCAGTCTGGTGTGCTGATCAGAGACAGAACGGAATATATATATATATATATATGTGTGTGTGTGTGTGTGGTCTGATGTCACTAGTAACGCACGAAATAAAATGCGACTATTGTTTGTAATAAACTATTGTTATTTGTTTGTATCTTGTCTAAACAATTTTGATACTTATCCTCTAGAGATTATTTATTGTTGTTAGTTTGTATTATATGATCGTTTTTTTTACGACATGATAGCGCGCATGAACGGATACAAACATCTCTATTAGACACACACGCACGCACACACACACACACACACACACACACACACACATATTTATCGGTGGATTGATACAAAATCACTAAAATCATTGTCCGATGTCACATCCAACAAACTCTATTTATGTTTAATAATTTTTTGAGGAAGAAGATATTTAATAGCCGAAAACATCAACCCCGATCGAGCTCACCTTTATTATAGGCTTTCACCACTTTGGGGAGGGGGGGATTCGATGGTGCAGTGGTCAGTGCGCTGCGCTGTAAACCTCCAGTTGTGTGTTCAAATCCGACTGACACCCGTGTTTGTGGGATGTTTCCCTATGGGGGTCTCCACTCGGCCATATGTTCCAGGTAATCCGAGGTAAAACAAATCAACTCAACTTTCGGCACTTTGTTTATTGTATTCAATTATGTCTATTATTTAATTAAACTTATTAATATTAATCAAGACCATATCAAGTCTATAAAATACATTAGTTGAGTAATTAGCTTGTATGTCTTACTTCGAAGAATCCTCAAATTAATACAAAACTTCTTATCTTCCCAATCTTCAGAACATAGTTCAACAGCAGCGCCATCTATCGAAACATTTTCTCCAATATAACAGATCGAATTAATACACCAATCAATAATTTGACACCCGGGGGATCATTAAGTTTGGGATCGTTATGAAAACAATTTTACTCTCCTGTCTTTTGCTGGCGGAACTTATTTTATGATGGACTTGGTTCAAATCGGATTTACATCAATAAATGTCAGTCACGTTTAAAATGAACATTGAATTGAAAAACGTGAAACAAAAATTAAATTAGATTGAAGCGAAAAATGATTTCCCGTAATCCAGAATACTAGACGTTATTCAATTAGATTTAATTATACTTTTTCTTATAATTATAATTATATTTGGCGCACATTTTATGACATCCTATAATTGTCGGCTGTTTAGATAAGATGAAGGATATTTATTACAGATACACTAAGTATTTTATGTGTTTGTGTGCGCGTGCGTGTGCGCGCCCGTGTGTAAATGTATGTAATTTATAAATGCATATTATTCGTTTTATAACGGCAGTTAATTTGTTTATTTCTTTCATAATGGCATTCACCCTGTCACGTGATTGACTGTGGTGTCATATCTTTGTCAACATTATGTGTCTCTGATCTGTGACATTTAATTGTCACCATTGTGGCCAATGTCACTCTTTTTGTAAATAATATTACCATTAATCTATTGTTTAACAACAAAGTTTCTTACTGTAGCTTGTATTTGAAATACAATTTATTCCAAAAGTATACATACGTAAACTACAAATATAAAAAGATTTCCTTCCATAAGAATCGCCTGACCAAAAGTCGCCATTAGTAAACTGGAACAAGTTGATGTTTGTTGTAGATCTAAATCGTATTAATAATCGGGTAAATTATGGATAAAAGAGTTGGAAATATCCCTCCTCCTCATCTCGTCAACAATTGTTGATGGGGGTAAAACACCTATTACCCCTTCGTCTCCACTGAAAGTCGCCCCCTACACACAAGCGCGCGCCGCACGCACACACGCACACACACACAGGGACATACACACAAGCACGCGCGCAGTTACTCAAACACGTTAATTATAGAATGACACACACACACACACACACACACACACACAGAGAGAGAGTTTATAGAGCAAAGGAAACAATATACAATTTAAAATGAGCCGTTTCCGGTCTGATATCAAACATAGCGAGTCCACCACTTCTCTGTGTTCGCTGCAATTATTCTTAAAACCACAAATAAACTGCGATTTATTCGCCATTACTTTAATTCCCAAACGATGAACTGATGGTCTGGCGAAAACTCATTATAACCAATCAGCCAATCAGCGACCAGGCTCAGTGACGCCCTGGCTACCAGCACGCGCCCGCCTAACAACGGGCCGCTGATTGGCTAGAATTCTAAGCAGGTAAATTAATTATTAATGAGTATCTCTGATCAAATATCAGCCGAGCAGCAGACGAAATGACAGAATAAGGTAAAGACCAAGCCAGGTGTGAAATTATACAGATAGGTAGAGGAGAAGAGAGTTTTAAAAATATATAAATTACAGTCTTCGAGAGGCTTACCTCGCCGGGAGCAGGTGCAAGATAAAGGTAAGTTTAAGATGGAATGTCGGAAAATGATATGGCCATTAAAATGTCATAATTATTTATGTTTGATCGAGATAATAAAATATTACTTTAAACGCTGGCTCTCTAATTAAAACATAGACACCGTTTGGAAATAATTATTTTATTGGTCATACGACGAACTCGCTTCAAAAACATTTTCCAGTCTCGTTCTATATTTTATAACTTTATTACCCGATGTTGTTTTTGCTCCTTTTTTTATTACCGGGTTTATAAATAAATTGTCAGTGTGCTGTGATGGTTTTATAAAAATATGGAATAGTTCGAATTCATAGTGGCTGAAAGACGATGCCTACAAACAGCCGGGCGGTTTGTGATGTTTAATCGTACGTAATTAATGGTAATTAATTAAAATTAATATTTGACAAAGGATTATTTTCTCGTTTGGCATTGTGATTATTATCCAAATCGACTAAAATACTGGCATTCTCCTATTTCGTGGCGAATCTATTTCGTATTAATGACGTCTTTATTAGACGTCTATATTATCGTCGAGTGATAATTAATGTCAATATTCGGTAATTTAATTACATTATAATCATATTCGGTTGATTTGTGTCTGAATTCTTGTCGTTATCATACACAAGTAGTAATTACTGTTGTTGTAGTTGTTGTTGTAGTGTTATGAATATTTCTATAAGATTATTTAGTGTGTATGTCCGCTTAAGCCCGTCTGTACGCGCGCACACACGCACGCACGCACGCACGTACACACATATACGCTCAGACTGTATTCATAATTTACTATTCTCTATATCACATAATACCACAATTATTAGACATATTTTAACTCCATATAGACGTTAGTTAACGTAGAATTTATCTTTTATAAACAGTTTTATCAACAGTTTCTCGTGTCGGCATCATTTACATAAATACATATTGATATCTGAAACAAAGGTCTCCCTATTAATATTTTAACCTTTTATTAATTTATTTTATAAATTAACGGTATCATAAATTAGTTTCGGGTAATCGTTTAATGTCGGCTCAAATATAGAAATAAAAACAACAATTCCGACTGAAATAATGATATATAACCGTAATCGTCTCTAGAAATATTCAATTAACTAGAAAAATGGTAATTAAATATTCCTGAAAGATTTTCAAATTACGTCGACTAGACTCGTCCTCTAACGTCATTTATCTCTTGGACGGCTCGATGGCGCAATGGTTAAAGTAATTCACTGCAAAACTCAGGTTTGGGGTTCGAATCAAATGAGGTAACTTGTGTTTGTGGGAAGCGCCCCTACCGGTCCAATATATATATATATATATATATATATATATATATATATATATATATGTCATTTGTGTGACCAACGTCCATATTAAGTAAATTACTCATTCACTCTAATCTTGTATTAAATATTTTTTAACATGAAGTTTATTAGTTAGCGCATTCTCTTCATGTGACCATCACGTAAAGATCTATTTGTCAGTAATTTTTAACAAACTCATTTACAAAATAGATGTGCTATATATAGGCCTACTTGTGAAAAGTCAGTGATGCAAAGAAAATAAACATCTTTACACGTCTCGATCATGCAACAAAAATATCATTTATTATACGTGAGAGTGAAAATTAATAATCCCGCCGACACCCGCTAATCGAGAACGACTTCCTGACACGGCCTAATTAAGCGCCTCTAATCGGCTTGACCTCCGACCTTGGCTCGGCCCAGTTTCGGGTTGGCCATAAAACACGAATCGATGAAGGCGGAGAGCAGACGACCCCGTGCACGATTTATGATCGGATCACGTGACTGGAGCCGTAATTGCCGAGTAAGCTGGGCTGATGAACGATAGCTAGATAACCGAGCCACCTGAGAATGCCCAGGTAGATGTAATTTGGCGGCGACACCTGGGCGTGAAGTGCTTTACAACATCCAGACGGTCTGAGGTCATTGTTTGTCCGTTCGTGAGGAGAGTTGAGAGAGAGAGAGAGTAGCCCGTCGGAGGATCTCGCTTCCATTCAGCGATCGAAACGCCGCAAAATTTCGATGAGAATTCCACCCAAAGTCAAAAGAAACGGCAATAATTATCACGGGGCCCTGATAGAAGCTTTACGGGGAGGTGGGGGGGGGAAGTGAGGGGGGGTTGTTGTCTATATTTGTATCCATTCTGCGACGTGAAATGAAAATATTCGCTATAAAGTCGCCGTTGCTGTTGTAAAAGACTGGAGACGGAGGTGTGTGTATCTTTATAACTATGTTGCTCTGATTAGAAATCGATATGTCTTTTTTTTCATTGCCCTCTTATCGATGTATTTATTCTTGTATTCTGATAATAAACATTACATTTGTGTTGTGGACGACTCAGTTTACTCTCGTCTGCTGCCATAAGATGGCGGGTGCAAATGATTGAAATAAATTTCAAACGTGGATTCGAAATACTGATATTCGTCCAATTTTACTAAACTATAGAAATACTTTATTAGTATTCCACAATTATCACTATTCAGGTCGATAAAAGCTACAGTCAACTTGCATAAATTTGATATAAACGTAAAGATGTCCTTTTCTCCGACTCTCCTCAATTATCGCCGCAGATAATGAATGTTTTTATTATATGTTCCCTTTCTGTTATATTTTTTGTCCTTCTCTCGACTACACAGTAAAGTTTGTCTCCAGTCTTAGGGCCCAGACCTGACTGTGTGTGAGAAAGGCACAAACAAACCAAATAAATTCAAACGGCATCCCACCACTGCTGAGCGATAATAGGAAATATTAAGAGGTTGCTATACGCATGCGTGACTTCGGTACTTTCTGCCGGAAACATCACACACGTGTACTGAATGGCCTTTGTATACGGCGTTCTCACACTCGTATTGGCCACCTTTTAATGACGCGCTATATGTCTCTCTCACCGAAAATTGCTCCTTTATTAGAAAAAAAATGGTAGGTACATACTCATTCGCACATGCGCATACACACGCACGCACGCATGCACACACACACACACACACACACACACACACACACACACACACACACACACACACACACACACACACACACACACACACACACACACACACAAACACACACACACACACACACACATATATATATATATATATATACATACATACATACATACATACATACATACATACATACATTAATGCCTGTACATACACATATACGTTTAAACACACATGCATTACGCATGTGAGTTTATGGGAATTTTTCACATACCCATAAACTTGGTGACAGACAGACAAATACACACACAGACAGACAGATACGAAAAATCACTATTCTGTATTCTGTACCATGACGAATCGTCCATATGATGTGATCACATTAAAACATATCTATGAAATAACACACACGTAGAAATCAATATAGGGAAGATACGCGACCATTCGGACTATGCCCACAATTTCTCTCGTATCGTTTCATCAACATCACTAATTTAGAACATGATTACTGAGCTAATATGTAACTCTGAGCAATTTATGACGCGGTCCTAGGTGCCATAAACATCGCCTCAAGAGCAGGTGCAAGAAGTCAATGAATTGCTTGCACTCGCTCATTGGCACGATATTGCGGTGAGGTACAATAAGCTTAGGGTACGACGTGTGCGATGGACCGATCATGCCCGTCGCGTGCATGATGATAGCCTGGCGGTAGGCGGACGGTACGAATAGAAACCGCTGGCTCGCGCAATAATCTCAGGGCACGAGACGCGAGAAGGTGCGAAGGACCCGTCGCGTGTACGCCGCAACGTTAGGACAGACGGCCGCCCTTCCGAACAGACCCGTTGCGTGTTATGGCCGTTCCTTCGTTTTGTGGGCAATTCACTAATTCTCATCACATCTGGGCAATCATTGGTCGACAAATGTGGCCCTGTTTGGCAGCGTTGATCGCTATCGGCTCAGAACAACCTTATAATGATCGATGAACTACGGTAGCGTCACGAAATCGGTAATAAATCTTACATCGTGGTCCAGAAACAACAACGAAATCCCGAAAAGAAGCCGAAAAAAATAATCGATACCCTTTCTGGGGAAGTAATTAGCGAGAGCGGTCTTTTTCTCGATTATTTTCCAGATTTCTCCGGATGGCCGAGGACCAGTCCCGAATGAGTGCCAGCAGCGGAAGCGAGGATGAGATCCAGAACCGAAGCGAAGTCGCAGCGCCGGAAGTGATTGCGGCCGCCAAGAGGTTGTTCCATTGTCAACAATGCGCTTATGTCACCGACCGGAAAAACAACCTCAAACGCCACGTGGTCACGATGCACGAGCGCTGCAGCAAGTCACTGGAGTGCTGCGATAGACTGTTCTACAGTAAGGCGTCGCTTCGCGAACACGTGATAGCAAGCCACAAACATGGGTACGACTGTCGTCTGTGTGGGCGGAACTTCTGCCGGAAGGCTCTACTGAAGCGACACCTGACGGTACACAGCGGACAGAAGGACTACACGTGCGAGGTATGCGGCTACGCGACCAGCCACAAAAGTAATCTGGATCGTCACAAGAGACGCCATCTGCCGAGGGAACTGCGATGTCGCTACGTAGGCTCGCTTCCGGTTGCGCATCGACAAACCTACTTCCGTTCGCTGATGCTGCCACTGCGACAGCGATCAGTCAGGGCGATTCATCGGCGTGACGAACAGCGCGAAAACGGCCGAAAAGGCGAAAATATTCTGAGAGCTAATTACCGTCACGAAAATGTCGTGACAAATACACCGGGAAGACAAATAAATACGACCCGAACACCTGCTTATAGGCCGAAATCAGATGAACGACGTCACAAAATATGGAACCCGGCCATTTCCGACAGCTACCGTTACACTTCGGCGACTTCACCGCCACCTATCGGGAAACAATTACACGCTAACTGCAGCAATTACCGTGTAGGGGGCGTCAGGGTCGGAAATAATGAGCCGTCATTATACCGAGAAGATGAAAAACGAAAGTTTGGAAGCACGGACGAAACGTTGTTGTTGTCCTGGGGCGCATGCGCAACCGGAGCGCGACCGGTAGTGACATCTGATATAATTGTGGCGAAGACTGGAGTCGATCACTTGTCATCTCCGTTTCAGCGAACTCCGCCGAAATCCAGCGAATCCGGCCACTTGGCTGTATGTCCGCTGTCTGCGCATTTCCGGAATGCGCTTTCGCCATACGGATCCCATCCGGGACCAGCCACCTGGATCAGCCAATTAGAGATTATTCAGAAGAAACAGATACGTTTACATCCGTTGTTATATAGGTGTCCTTCGTGTGATGTGGCTGTTCCGGAACAGTTACGGCTAGCCGGATATCGACAGGATATCGGCTATCCCGTCGACAAGGTCACCTTCAAGGATCATCCAGTCACTGTGTCGATCAGAATGGGTGGCGCCACCTGTCAATACCTGTGACGATTAATTATTGTGATGAAGATGTTTGTGAGTTGCGGATAAATTGTTTGTGGAATGTGAAAAAATTGTTCGTTGTTGATTGGTTTTGGGTTGTGCGTGCATGCGTGGTTGAATTAGTGGTGCATGCGTGAGTGGAACGGAAAGTTATTGTATTTTGTTGAATTGTGACTGAAAGGTAATAAATACATTGTCCATTCGGTTATTTTGGTACAGAATTTATTATCGCTTTTTCGAAGTTCTAGATGTTTAGAGTAATACGAACTGTTGATATTGGGTGATACAAGGTTTGTATATTGGTTGTGTTGAGGAACTTGTATGAGGCATAAATATATATCAACATGAGAAGACGTTCTCCTATAGATACTCGACGAGAACTTCTATTCACGCTTCGTATAATTAATGGTTTCAGTGCCTTTTCGGCCACTGCTAACACACACACACACACACACACACACACACACACACACACACACACACACACACACACACACACACACACACACACACACACACACACACACACACACACACGCACACAGGCACGCAGGCACACATGCACACACAGGCACGCAGGCACACACATACTCTCTATCTCTCTCACACACACTCATTCGCTGATTCACTCAATGAATCACTCATTCACTCACTCACTGCATAAAATAAATGCTAAAATATAGGATGTGATTTTTAAAAGTTTACAAAAGACTACGTAGAGGCAGAAAGAGAGAGAGATGGAGAGAGAGAGAGAGAGAGAGAGAGAGAGAGAGAGAGAGAGAGAGAAGGGGGGTTTCTGCATTAGATAATTCACATCTTTGACACCTGTATATAGAGAAAGGTAAGTGATGGGTAGTTAATTAGTTTGTTATTATATAATTAGTTAATATTTTTATTATAATTAATCAATAGTTTGGTGAGTGATAAATGAGGAATTCGTTTACAATACTGTGCGTTATAGTCACTGATGATGGAAAATCACCACAGGTTCACTGATGATGATGATGACTTTATTATCAGGTATCTAGGGACACATTATACACCCTATTAACATATACATCCTGATATGTTACTGTTTTATAATCCAGGTTGGTTTATGAATGAAGTACGACATTATGTTTTATAATGCATTCGGAACACAATTAGATAATGTTATATATTAGTGTTAGAACTATTGATGATGTTCTGTTCATCTTCATTATCTGTTTCATCATCATCACCACCACCACCAGCATCAGCAACAACAACAACATTAACAGTATTATCACTAATACTTTTATGATGATAACAGTAGTAGTAGTAGTAGTAGTAGCAGTAGCAGCAGCAGTAGTAGTAGTAGTAGTAGTAATAGTAGTAGTAATTGTTGTTGTTGCTTTTGTTGTTGTTGTTGCATTAATAATAGTAATGATGATGATAATAATAATAATAATAATAATAATAATAATAATAATAATAATGGCGGTAATAGTTGTTTTTGTTGTTATTGCATACACAAATTACATTTTAAATAATAAATTAAATAGATATACAACAAATTATTAGTTTCTGTTTGCATGATGATAATAAATGTATTCGATCAAATAATAACCCATCTAATTATGAATTTCTAGGGGTAAATATTTAGTACAATTATTATTATTCAACTATAAGGATATATTTGTTTGTGATCAGCTGCTAATAATAATATTATGGGAGTAAGTCACGACAGGCGATAAATGTTAATCTATTTATAACTGTGTTTGTTTGTCATATCCGAATATTAATTGATCTAGTATTATGAATAAAGGACGAAAGTGAATAATTATTTCGTTCCGGAGAGACAACGAACTAAGAGGGATTCGTACGCAAACGTAGCTTCGGAACAATAATGTATCACGAAATTCACGAGAGATTTTATGACGGTCATTAAAAACTAATTCAGGTAGAAGTGAGTAGAGGATAGCAAAATGTTCGAAAAGAACAAAACAAAAACCCGAGAACAATATTATAACAAAAATATTTCAGTGTTATGGTATATATACTGGAAAAACCTGGTTATACTAGACTACTAACGTGTTATAGTTGAGATGAGTTCAAAATGACAAGCTAAAGGTATGTTATATCTCTAGTATATTTCTTAATAGGCTAAATAATTTAAAACCATTACCTCGACATATAACTAACTATCTACACACGATTAGGTAGAGTAAAAATCATGATCTTAAAACACCGAAACCTTGAAAGACGAAATTTCGAAATATAGAATAAAGTTGATTTAATAAGTTT